>LYUA01001533.1:109180-119997 GCA_002093875.1 Calopteryx splendens
TCGGATACGTGCCCCCCCCCCACCCCCAGCGGCTGTCGATTCACTGTTGACCGTCGGAGTCGTTGCGCAGCCCTAAATTCGGGTGATTTCCTCGGGTGTTTCGTGTTCCTAAGCCAACCTATTGAATATATTTATATGAAATAGTGAGGGGTGAGTTGTGTCTTAAATGTCTGTGTACAGTGTAATTGGGAGTGAGATTTCATTCCACGTGAGCAACTAAAAACATCAATACCTGACTAAATCCAATGGCCCTGTGCTTAGAATGACGTTGTTTGTAAATGGCAATTTTCTTGCTCCATTCTGCTGGATATTTTGACTACTTTCGTATCATAATTTTCGTCTCCTTCCATTTTTTCTGTGTTAAGGGAAAAGGATTGGTTATCGATCGTATAGCGATTATATTTTCGATTACGGTTCCCTACGTGAAACATCGTCAATGTGTATCTGATTAATGAACTGTGCATCCCAGCATATACCGTTAGCTGCTCCGGCAACTGTAGAAATTATGTAGACATTTCTTGGGTATCATGGTTGAATATAATATCAGAATGCACAGTCCTCTTTTTCGTTAGGTTTCATGTTGTAAATATTACTATTGCTGACGAAAATAAATTCAATTTCTGTGTGCGCCTTTGAGATAAGATGGCGCACAAGCACCGGGGATTTTATTAATTTTTTCCAGTTATTTTTTTTCTTTCATTAAGTTCAGTTTCACCCTATCCTTATGGATACATGAATATAGCTCGGGACTCTTACCAAGTATCATTATTCTCTGTAGAATATGTCTGTATTCAATTCTTCAGTTTCCCAGTGAAAAAGTATCAAACTGTGTATGAATAAAAAATGTGTGAGAAAATAAAAATATTTTTGCTCTTTGTTTTTCGTATCTGATTCCTTATTCGTAAAAATGGATTGGCTTATGTTTCGAAAGGTAAGACTCAATATTGTGGTTCAAAATTCCATACGTGTTTAACTTCTATTGGGTGATATCTATTTTAAAATCTATTTTAATGGCTAATATAATTTCAGTTCATGTAGGGATGGCTTCTACTGTAACAGACTCTTGGCTTTTCAGCTAGAAAACGTTTTCCATAAGAATGTGGCACAACATGGGATCTTATCAATTGTGCTTACATTTTGTAAGTACATATTTATTTTGTAAAAACATATTCAGTTATCACATTGGAGTATATATTTCTCTGAAATAGTGAGGGGTGAGTTGAGTTTTAAATGTCTGTGTACAGTGCCATTGGGAGTTAGATTTCATTCCATGTGAGCAACTAAAAATCGGCACATCAATAACTGACTAACTTATCCTATTCTATATTTTCTTGCAGTTGCATGTCATTCTTTCTCGCGATTTTTTTCCTTACGTCGACAGCTCTTGTGTAACAAGAGCATACATTTTGTAGGCTCAAACTATTTATGAAAATGTGGTCTCTATAACTATGGGAGTTATTTTGCACGGAATGTTTGGATATCTTATTCAATTTTCATGTTATTGCGAAAATAGGATATATGATAATTCTTGGCATTGAACTCTGAACACCTTGAGGGGAAATATAATTTTTTTCTGGAAGTTTTTTGACCACCAAAAGCGTCCTCAAAGCAGCATTTTCCCTTTTCCAGTTGCCTAAAGCTCTGAAGTACTAGCATACATATGGATGTATATATCTCATTGCGAGGAGAATTTCTATATCATTATGTTGTAAAATCCAAAACAATGACCTTTTCTTTTTTTTGATACTGCACTATGCTTTCATAGGGCCTGTGAAAATATGTATAAATATAACAATTCTTAGTAGAGAAATATAATTACAATTTGAAAGTTTTTTTTTCAGTTAGCGTATGTAGTTTAAACCTTATATATTGCTGTTAGGTTTGTAACTAATGAATGATATTATGTTAAACACTTCATTAGAAAATAAGGCATTTGTGAAATTTTGATTTCGTGCCTACCTCACTTCCATCTTCGTGCCTAGCTATGTATATTTGATTTAATAATCATTGTGTAGAAATAAATATTTTTATCTTCCATTTGTTAGTACCAAAATAAAAATTCTTATAGCAAAGGTTTCAGGGTATAAATGGCATTTATTTGAGATGAAGCAGTTTCTTACAATGTAATAGTTTTTGCTCAAGAATGTCATTTCTTTTGCATTATATTTTATTTAGAACATTGATATGTGTTTTGAGTGAATAACAAGTAAGATGATATCTCCTGAAGAAACAGTAGTTACAGAAGTAATGATTGGTGTTGTTGTGATTTTACTTTGCTCCATTAAAATTATATTTATTGTGATCTGAATCATCTTCACTGATTTTGGATTGAGAATTTCATTCATGCTGAGTGTAGTTTCTTGAGTTCAAGTTATTGATATTTTTGGGTTAAAATATTTCTTGATATAATGTGTGTGTGAGGATTTATAATATGTTAGGAATTCTTTGGGAATTTAAAATGTGTGTTTTTGCCACAAGTGCAATTTTGCATTGTTGACCAACTTAGATACTTGATGCCAAATGGAAAGTTTTGTCTTGGAAAATAATTTTCATAAACTTAATACTTATTGCCCTCTAAGTATAAAGAATTATTTAACATACATGTATCCACACTGTACACTGAATATTTAATTTGAATATGCATTAAGTCAAAGAAAATTTTCATTTATCATAACTTGGGCATAGATTTTTTGTAGCATAGAAGTTTGACATTCAAGTGTAGTTCCTACATAGTTAAATAATTTTCATTTCAGTTTTTCATGCTTGCCTAGGAGTTGAAGAGGCTGTGCATATAAATATATCATGTGCATAAATCCTATTGAATATTTTGGCTAGGTTCCTTAAGCTTACAACTTTTATTTTATCAACAGAAGCTATCAACATACCGTATTTCAAGGATTGAAGTCAATAGTGAAATGGAAATAATTGGGGATTTAGTCACACTCACAGTCTGAACATCTTGTATTTTAATTTAAAATTAAGTTAATTCGTCAGTTTGTGTGAGAATATGTATTCTGTTTGAATTCATGAACACTACTGTTTCCTTTCTGAAAAAAAGCAAATCAATATCATAAATAAATTTAGTTCCATAAGGTGGAAGTACAGATGAAAACTGTAGCTCTATTAATTTTTAATTATTTTGCTCCCTTTTTGTGTAGCATCTTATGGCAGATTTTACAGTGTTATGTAGGTATATGTGCATTTAATTCTTCTTAATTATTACCTTGACACTGCCCCTACCTCCATATTGGCCCTTCTCCATAACATATTCCTCACCTGTATAATGCTTCAAAATGTACTAAAGATGTATTATCAAGATGAAATCAGTTGCATCAATAAAAGTAAATGAAAAGTATTAGGTTTTCATTAAACACAGTTATCAATATAATGAATATGAAATATCTGGTGTGGAGAAATTCAGGTGAATCATGTAAATTAAAGATACACATACCCTTGAAGAACCAAGTGTGTTATAATTTGATTAATATGCCCTTCATGCCACTCCCTTTAGGGGTGAGCAAAATCAAAAAAAGCCTCATTTAAAGTTATTCCCAGGACTTGCCTAGTTCTTTTTATTGATTTCCTCCCCCCTGCCCTGTCCTTGGATTTTTCTTGTGCCTTTGTCACATTCATGCAGTGTTTGATACGTGCCCTTCCGTGCCTGAGACTTCCAAGTATTCCTAGCCTTGAGAATCTTTTCACCAAACTTAACCATAACTTTTTCAGTCACCCCTTTCTTTTAACTTTCTCTATGCTTGGTGTTTTGACTCTCAACCATTCTCCCAACTCCTCAAACTCCTCAACTTCTCAAAGCCTTTCTGCTGGCAATGGCACCTTTAGCATATCATCGGTTTTGTATGCTCTATAAGCGTTCTTCCCAATCTCTTTATCAAACATGGCTACCTTAGTTTTATATAAATTTACCCTCAGATCCATTCTCTTTTATGCCTAACCAACGCTATCTAGGGTTCCCTGTAGATTTTGTGCTCTCAAATCTTTGCAGATTAAAGATTGGGGTACATTTTGATGGATGTGAATGTGGGAATTGTAATTACAGTAATTATATAATTCCTCCCAAAATCACATTAGAATCACAGTTTATTAGTTTGTCAGTTTTTACACTTTCAAATAATTAAAGACCACTTCATTTGGAACAATACTATTATAGTAATGAGTATATTCTTACTTTTTATTATTATTAATAATGATAATCTGATAGGGTAGGTTTCTGATGAACACACAATTCTTACTTTATACTATCTTAATAAGGCATTATAAAATTTTACTGGATCATTGGGATGATTGGATCTTGTATTTTAATATTTCTCAAGATGCTTGTTATCTATTTAGGTAATAATGCAGAAGAGAGCTATGTTATTTTGTAGTTTTATATTGACCTACCTTTGCCAAGTGCTTGTTCATGCAACAATCATTTATGTTAATAGTAAATGTTGCAATTATTTATTTGTGCATATATAGTTGTGTATAAGTTATTCATAAAATTGCATTGGGTAATTGTGATTTTTATTGATTGTTTTGCAGGGCGGTGATGGATAAATAAAAAGAGTGCTCTCCGAACCATCCGAACAAGCTTACACCTGCCACCTGCCCTCTGGTGGCAGAAGCAGTGGTGAGTGGACGAACTGTTGAGGGAGGGAGGGTGAGTGTTGGGGGGTGCAGCTGAAGGGGCAAGGAGGGAATCAGCCAAGAAGTTGAGGGAAGCAGAGGAGTGGACCTCCTTGTGGACGCTGTCTCCTTGAATCCCCCAAGCCTTTTGATTCCCTTCCTTTTCGGCTCCCTTGAACGGGTTAGATCATGAAAATGGTGTTGTCTCAGCGTCAGCGGGAGGAGCTGTGAGTAGAATTCTTGTTTTGTCTAATTATTTTTTTTCTGTGTGTATTTTGTGAATCACTAGTGGGTTTATTATTAGTGGACATTGTGAATGTTTTACCTTTTTTGTGCTGTTGTGTCAACTCGTGAATCATTCTGGATTTGTGCATGGAGTGCAATGAATTCATCAGTTTGAATGGAGCTGGCCAGCCCATGCTCAATTATGTGCAGGAAGAATCAAATGTATCTGTCACCCTTTTCAATCCTCTGCTGGTAGTCATAAAAAAATGCAGCATTGTTTTTTTTTAGAGTTCATGAAGATGTCAGATCATCTGAGAAGAGCCGTTTTAGAATCTTCTCGGTGGAAAATTTTTTATTACATTTCAATCTATCAAGAGACTTAAATCATTGGATTTTGTTGCACATTTGTGCAGTCTTAGAAGAGAGATTTGGTTAAATATCATTTATTTTCTTGCCAACTATCCTTGCTGATTGGTAAAAGTTTGAGTTTTTGCTTAGAGAAAATATTTAATAATATAATTACCATACTAGTTTCCCAACCCCTTTCTCCTGATTATGCAGTAAGCCAAAGTGGTGTATTTATGACTGATGGTCTTAATTAAATGAATTTGCTCTCATATGCTCTTATGCATAATAAATTATCTTTTAATAGTCACAATTTTTATCAGTTAATTAATAGTTATGATACATATACATAGTACATTGTCATTGATAACTTATACATCCATAAATTCTTAGAAACAAATTATTTTGTCAGAAATTATGTGACAGTGCTTCGGCAATGTTTTACAGTATAGAGTTGCCACCTTCTTTTATCATTTTCAATTATAAGCACATACTTCATATTTTTCTTTAGATACTTAATAATAGAGTAGTGTTCCATTAGGAGAATTATTCAGGAGTCAATAATGATATCCTTTTTTTATCAGCTATAACAGCTTGGGTGCTAAAAGTGGTTAAACTATACCTACCCATCTGCAGTCATGAGTTTGGAAATGACAACTTTTAGGCAAATGGAGAATATGGATGTGACTGTTAGCAGCAAAATTTTTGTAACCTGATGTCAGTTTAAGGAAAGCTACTACATCATAGGTGCTTATGAATGAAAGCATAGCATTCTAAGACTTACAAATGAAACTGGTGCTTTGTTATATGTGAAGTGCCTTATAGAGTTTTTCATTAGGTTCTTATACCCTTGGATCCATAAGAGCTCCATTGACTGTTTCAATTTAGTATAATATTTTGTTGCCTTTGGGTTGGATTTACAAGGAAATTATTTTTTTTAGAAATTCGCAGTTTTTTTCTTGATTTAGCTCTTTTGCATTGTGTGACTCTAAATTTTCTCTTGGTCCTCAACCTTTTGAAAGTTCACAATGTAAATGAAGTGAAGCGTTATGATTGTTATATAATCCTCTAAGGTTATCAGTTTTCAGAAGTGCTTTTAATCGAGAGTGTTTGTTTTTTCCATTTGTAATACCTCTGCAATACTATACTTAGGTAAACGTGAATTTTAAAAAATTGTGTTGGGATCGAAATGAGATGCAGAAACAGAAACTAGTAGGTAGTGCATAAAAAATGTCAAGTTTATAAAACCTGGAGAAGTCTGAATTTCAATTTAAGCCGTGGAAATTGTGGAAGTGATTAAATTCATGTTGAAAAATGTATGAAGTTCGCAGATTTGCCGGTGTCATTTTCTGAGAGCATGTGTTTTATCTGAGGATTGTAAGTGTTTGTCTTAAATAGTTTTCTAATGATGCCGGCTGTATTCAAGCAGCATGTTGTTGTACTAGTAGTAGCATTAGAATTATGCTACGACCATATGATATTGCAGTAATGATACTAGTAATTCTTATTGTGGAATTACCTAGTTCGTGCTTGGTATTATGGAAGCGCCAACGTCCACTCTGAATACCCACCGCCTTGATTTGAATTTTCGCTGGAATAAATTTGCAGTTTTGGTCTGGAGGGTCTTGATTAAGGCTGGAGGGGTTTGATTATCACTTCAAGAACTCTAGCGTCCCTGGTAACATGTGATTATTATTTCATACCTCCCAAAAACGAATATCTTACTTAATTTTCCATAAATTCCATGAAGGCAAAAATAAAGTCTGAATTTCAGTTTTTCTTCCGTAAAGTGACACCTTGAACTGAAATGAAAATGTAAGAGAAGTATTGGGGCTTGAGAAAGCACAGTGATAATATTAGTTTCATCTTACTTCAAATAATTAATTAGTGCAAATTTTGATCGACCACGAAAGAATATTTACGTGGAACGATTTCGTTTTTTGGGATTTGCGATTGTGACGTCGGTTTACGCACCCCAGTGCTTCCGACGACGGGTCGATACTCCGGAGAATTGAGCGCAGTGAAGTGGAATGCACCCAAGTGATGGCAACGCTTTGGTGCGGAAAACCAATACCATGGAAATCCACGCAGAGGGGAAGACCGATGCGGAGGGAGGCTTAATCAAAGTGACTTCATTTTACCGACGCATGGAAGTGAATCCCCGACCATGGGCATTTTTCCCACCCTCTACTCCATGGGCAAACACCGTTACTCATGATCTAACCTCTGGGCCTTCCAAAATACATTTCTCAAAGTGTATTTAATTCGGACACTGGAAATCAATGATCTTGAGTAACTCAATCCCAAACCACGGTGATCAACCAAGATGCTGCATTGGTAGGCGAGGGTGGAGCTCGCCTTGCACTAAGCTCTGCGGTGCGTTAAATTCACAGGTGCATCTGAGTAAGGGGGCCAGTTGCTTTCCCCGTGCCTCGTGCGGTTTCCCATTGAGATCCAGTACCCGGAGAATCACAAAAATTGGATGTAGTTGTAGCCTGCGGTTTCCATTGGCGTCACCTGGATTTTGAACTCGAGACCACCGGTCAGTAGCCCAACGGTATTATACCCACTAGGCTACCGCACCACTTCATTTGAAAATTTAGTAATTCGTCCAAAGGCTTGTGTAGGTTCCCCACTCTGAAGGTCCGAGTTCGATTTCTGGTGGTGAGCTCTTCATTCGTTTTTCATATTTGTGTGTCGTGAAAATGATCACAGTGCGTTATCTTTGCTAGCCGTCACATGGAATGCTAAATGATCAGCCTCCTGGTGACTTTCGCAAATGACGAGCTAATGAGTGCGTCAGGTTCTTCCAGACTTCCTCACTCTTACTCTCTCCGTAACCTAGTTACCCACATATATCTCTTAAGGATGCAGATTACCTCTTTATTCGAACGTCTCAGAAATTAGCTGCCACTACTAATATTTTACTTCATGTTATGCCCTTTTTGTTCCTTCGTCTTGAGAGTGTTAAATGGTTAAAAACCTCAGTCGCAATGCAGTAGAGTCCGTTTTATCTAGCCACTGTGGGACTTGACCCCTGTCAGGTCATGCGATCGAGTAATTAATTCGAAAACACATTTTATATACGATTACATTTCAGGCTGATGGATCGGATGTAATGCGTTCCCAATTTCTTGAGTAATAATTAAGATTATCGAAGAAAGTAAATTTGATGAAAATACATTTTTTCAGTATTTATGTACTGCAACTCACTGTTCAATCAAATTTTTATTTCGTCGTCCACATCGTTACCACCTTTATTGTTATATTAAGGGTATAGGGTCTTGGAAACCAATTGCAAATACTTCAATTGGTGACGCCAAAGAACTAAAATCACGAATGATCTCAGTCTGTATCCCCAATCTACAAAAAAATTTCCACCGACCTCTAAAGGCTATTTTTTTGTATCACATACTCCGAGTATAAGTGAAATTTTATTATAAAATTATTTTATTCACTTCGTTGATTTTAGTATTGCGCTTTCTCAGTGTTTTACGATAGTTACTTCCGGGAGATTTCACCCTCCCCTCTTCCATCGGAAAGGGTTTTTAGGATCCAGGAAGGAGTTCTTTCAAATAATTGTAAACAAATTCCGATGTTAAAACTTAGGGTTCCAGGGTCTTTCCCCATTTTGAATCCGCACTAATAGTAAGTAATCAAGTGGGGTAACAACCTTCGTCTGCCGATGCTATTCAACTTTTTTTCAAAAGCCGCCAGTTTTGTAACACTATTTTATGGGAAGAAATTAAATCAGGTATGTACGAGATTAGCAAAAAAACTTGGACCCAGTCACAAAGAGAGAAAGCCAGAATTAAGACTTTTAGAATGGCGTAGGGCACTCGAGTTTAATCCTGACGCCACTGGGGAATTATTTTTCTTCTCCAAGTAACGTCGGCGGATTAGACCAAATGGATATAATAAGAGAAACGAGATTCCTACATGGATAGGCTTAACGGAGCGATTTTTCTCCACGAAAAAATATCTTGCTGTAATATGCTGATGCTAATCCATTCGGGTGACTTCTTCTCTGTTGGGTCATCGGATCGAAGGGATGCTTCAGGCTTGATCGGGCGACTCTAGACATTGGATCTTCAACCCTCGCCCCTTTTCCTCTCTCCACTGCTGGCCACCCGTCAACAGCGTGCTTGGCGCCACCTGGGTCGACCCCGTGCCCTCACCTGTCGCAGAAGGGTGTTTGTTGGGCCAGTAATATGAGCATCTGTAGCACTCGAACCGCTAAAGAATTATTACGGAGCCAAATGTTTGCCCCTGGTTGCTTTTTTCCATTCAAGTAACGCAACAACTTGTAGGGTTTTCTCTTGCCGACGCTATGTCCTCAATTTTCAGGACCGGCAATATGTTAATGCTATGAAGTTACACTTGAATCAATGTTGACGGTGAGTGAAAGGCCTTTGTCTGCTTGGTTGCATCGTAAATGTTACGCCCAAGGAAATTCTAAAGTGTCTCTTATCGACCAGGATGCACTTTTTGTGTTTTATTTGGTGTGCTAGTGTTTCATGGCTCAAAAATTTAAATTTTAAGGCTGCTTAAAGAAAACTGTTATTATCGGAGTTATGTTAAATAATTTCAATCGTTCTATATACAAACTCTGTGCAGCGATTAGTTACGATAGCTGGTCTATAATCAATCGCATGTAACAGCGCAATTTATTGTTCCGTCGTATGATTTTATTTGATATGGTATGAATATCAGTCTACGTTAATTTGAATTTTTCTGTCAATGTACATGTACCTCGGAAGTGTTGAACCAATTACTTTCGGCCTTTCCGCAATTAGTTTTCTGGTGTGGCCACCGATCTCACAGGTCCCACCAATCCCATCCAATCCAATAGTTCCCGCCAGTCGTTCGCAAGATACCCTCACCACTCCTCCGAAACCCTTGTACCGATTTCACTCTCCCTAAATTTCCGATTTGCAATTGATGATATTCTCGGAACATTTTCAGGAGTGAATAATAATTTCGTCTCATTGCATAATACTATTTAAGCGTCAAGACATCACATCAGTAGCACCTTTTTTCCACGGAGAACGTTGACACACTGATAAGCTCGGGTTCAGCAGATGTGTCTTTAGTGACGCACACGCACCACAAGACGAAACACACAATAGAGCAAGAGTTAGTCAGCCCCCTATTAACAAACACCCCTTTCGACTACTAAAGCGTCCTCATCAGCGTTGTAATTTTGTAGTTTCTCCCTTTTTCCCTCCAAAATTTCAATTAAAAAATCATAAGTGAGGTAGATACGCGGTAGTTACCATTTGTGTACTATCATTTGGTCAAAACATAGTTATTTCTCGAAAATTTGAGGCAAATATCGTTCCAAGTTCTTACTTATGCCCAGTAATTAAATTTTTTTCATTTGAAGTTGACATTTGTGTCTTATTTTTTCATATTGTAAGTATGAACGTACATTAAAAGAGCAGGGATAGCAAAGACGGCATTCAGCAATATAAAAAGGTTGTGAACAAGCAAGATGGATAAGGAATTGAGGAAAAGGTTTGTGAAATGCTATGTTTGGAAATGCTGCATTTGTGTACCCTCCCCTCTCTCAAGGGTTAAATGGAAGAAGGGACCTTATGGTCTCAATTTCGCCCGAATAA
>LYUA01001533.1:139544-149976 GCA_002093875.1 Calopteryx splendens
TGGGTGCGCGGGCCGCTTCCCACCCCCGCGCTCTCCCCCTCCCCACCTTCCTCCCAGGTTGACATCAGACAGACGCCGACACGCTCCCCTCGGCGCATTCATCCCTTCCGCCGCCCGTCCTATTTCCAGAGCGAGGCGTCTCCCTCCTCCCCTCGAGGCCGTGGCACCTGTGGGCTGATCCCCTTCCCTGCCATTGGGGTAGACGGAGCTGCACCGGCTCCTCAATGCGGGCCGCATTCCAACCCTGTGGCGGTTGCACCCGGTTGTCATAAAAAATTAAAGCGAGCCGTTCAGGTGTGCACCTCTCTGGGCAACATTGCCTCAACAGAGAAACTTGCGACATCGAAAGCTGTTGAGCGGATGTTGAACGAATACATTTTTCTTCTTTAGAATTAGGTAATTTTGGCAGGAAAGCGTTATTTCCACGTTTACTGTTGGCCTGCACGCGTATTGAGAACGGGAGGGTTTGTGGAGTACCCAGTGCGGGTCGATGGAAGAAGTGTAGCACATGCGTAGAGAGGTTATGGATGGTGAACTGAATATGGTACCAAATGAGGGCGAGGAATATTGTTGACGAGAGCTATTTAAGAGTGGACGGGCAATTTGGGATTTAGAATGTTGGGAGGATAATTATTCATAGAGCAAGAATCCTCGAAGACTCGTCGAATTGTAAAAGGTTTGTGTGCCTTAATCTCCAAAGGGGAATACGTCCAGCTAGAATAGGCTTAAATAATACGACACCAGTGTTGCAAACAGATATGTGACGAAGCCAAATGAAAAATATATTTTGAATTCCTTTTTGCTGTAATATGCCATCCTGACATGTTGTGCCATTTTACCAGGTATGGAGTTCGCGATACATATACGTAATTTAAATCTATGAAATCATCGTACTAATAATCAGTTAGTACCATGTATAAAATGAGGTGAAGTGCCAATGAATTTTTGCTTTCTCCGTACTTAGCATTGGGGAAAGTATTATTTTCATTACAAAAATTTGACTACGGGATTTAATTGGAAATAAAAGTATTGAGGTCCCTTGAACACGTTTGAACTACTTTCCGAGTGATGTCTGTTTGTGTATAAGTAACAGGTTTTTTTTGGGCACGATATTTTAAAAATAATTAACCGGAGCTGTGCTAAATTTTACGTTTTACATTTTTATCAGTAGATAGATTGATGAGATTTTAGTTCAAAATCGAACCATCGGAAGTGACCGTTTCAGAACCCCATAAGAGAAGCTAAGTCGAGGATTAAGGATACACTTCATTAGTACACATTTTGTTAAAAGAAGGAATCGCACGCAAAATATTCAGAGGGTATTTGAGAGAAGTGTTTTGTACGAACATAAACATGTTTAGAATATTTATATTAATTGGGAAAATGTAGCACAGGTGCCCAAGTACTGGTTGATTTTAACTCCCATTTTGCATACAATAAAAAAAAAACAAAAATTCTGTTCCGAGTCTACGAGTATTCTAAAATTGTCACCTCAAGGATGTGACTGTAATGAAAAATAGACGTGCGCTGCGATTGGAGTGAGGTCTGCGGTTTTCCTCACACCAATACCAAATTCATATCAAGAAAAGAGATTTCTAAACAATGTCATTTTTATGAATAAATTGTAAGAGGAGATAATTTAACACTATTTCTTTTTTTTCGCCTTGCAGAGAAGAAGAAAAACATTAAATAGACCTGGTCAATTCAATATATTACCATAAATTGTCATATGCTGTTCTTATCTTATGTCACAAAAGGAAAAAAACCAAACATATGGTGAAGGTAATGTGCTGTTGACATCCGATGTTTTTGTTTACTATTCATCCTTGTAATTCTTGTGCTTCCTTAGAATCTCAATGAATAAGCTGCGGACGGAATCTTCCACCTCCCTTGGTAATCTTCCCGCTGTGTCTGTTTCTAGCTTCTATCGCTTAGGTTTCCTACAATGAAAACGTTTTGGGACGAATTCCGGTGCCCCCCCCCCTCCAGTTAGTGTCCTTTTTAGTCGCCTATGCGCATTAGGGCGAAGCACGCTACAAATATAGACGTGTTTTTTTGTAAACCGGGGCCACAATCCTCCTTGGTTGAAAGTAATGAGTTTATCTGTCGACAGCGCTGCTTACTTGATCTGCTGTTCTTAGAAACTTCACAGTCATGCGTCTTGCAGCGGTCGAAGTCGGAAATCGGTAAATCAGGCAAAATTTATTATGTGCCAGTTGTCACTTCCGTTCTGCGATCTGTAGTAAATAGCATAACTGATTAGGTTCTTCAAACTCGCCTGTGTTCATATCACCAGCCTGTGGGAATACTTCCCTAAACTACTTGCATAACTTACGTAAGGAGGTACCCACTTAATGGGTGTCATTAGTATTCTTATTGAATCGAATTGAAAAGATTTGAAGGCTAGACCTGTAGATGATAATAACAATAGAAAAAGATATGCACCAGTTACCAATTAACATAAATAGATTGTAGGTATAAATAAATGTAATGGGTATACCCTTTGTTTGTGGATGTTAATCGTAATATGGGTCGAAGGATTCATTCTCTAATCAAAAGTACATCAGAGATAATAATAATAGTGTCCTCTTAAAGTAGAATGATCGAAGATCTTCTACTTGTAAGTACTTACGTTGATCTGTAGATTTCAATGCAAATTTTTGCTTCTCGCATGGTGTAAAATACGTAAGAACCTTGTCTCGCCGTATGACTTAACAGATATTAGTTTCGGGGGAATAATTATTCTTTCGGTCGATTTTTGCCGGAGACCCACAGCACATAGATATTACAATGTGAATATAAATAATCAGAGAATATTCCCAAATAAGGAAATATGTTTATGAAAAGCTTAAAAAAATGAAATAAAATTTAAAAAGGAATGATTGCGATTTGGTTGGAATGGTTCCGTAAACCGCGAAACGACGTGACCCCAAGAAGTTGACCACCAGAGTCCTCTAGATGTAACTGCTCTATTGAGTAATGTTGATTTTGCCATCTAGAGGACTCTGTTGGATCTCGGTTGGTGTAATAGAACTGTTCTATTGTTACGGAACTGGAGTTTTTCATAATTAATTCATCTTTCTCTCCGCCGTAGTCGTTTCAACTACCGTAACGCAATGGTCTCCTGATGTTGCGTCTCAAACCGCATAAAAATATTTCCTTGAATTCTGCGGAGCTATGTTCTTAGTCTGCTGGGGGCAGGTGTGTCATTCGCCGGGCGGAGTCGCTCAGAAAGCCGAGTCCAATCAATATGATTCGTGAAGAGGGGCTGCGTGCTCCCGCGCTTATTTCCCATGTTTCAGGGGAACGGCTGGGAATGTTGTAAGTGGGGAGTGGTCTTTCATTTTTTAAGGATTTTCCGGTTCCAGTTCGTTCCTTCTTTAGGAGTCCTCCTTAATGCCTATCAGTTAATGTTTCCTGTCGTGCGCAGATGCACACATTTCTGTGTCCCGCTGGCCTTGGTTCTTTGACCCAAAATGGAGCAGAAATAGAAATAAGGAGTGCTGTGGAACTGCCCAACACATTTGAGGTTATCCAGAAGTTCCGTTAATTTATTAGGCACCTGCTGACCTACAATCCAGGTAGTGCACCGTGCAGTCACATGCCCATTTCTCTCATTGTCCCGGAATAGCGTGTTGGAAATCCTCAATCAGTCATTCTGAATTGAAATTATAATGCCCATTCAGATGAGTATAGTGTATAATGTAAATTTTTGGAATCGGAATGGCGTTAAAAATTATTTATCAAGTAATTTTAAAATATTATTAAAAGTACTGGTAAAGGCTTTTTTTGTTATTAATAAAGGTCTTTTTTCCTTCTATGCCGGATTAAACCTGGAATCTGGGAAAAAATCTAATCGCTGGCCTCCATGTTATATAATTTATTGATCCCATATATAACATGGGATTCCGAAATACTGTGTGCAACTTTGCTACATGATTAGATCTAACAAATTATTTCACTTTACATATTTTTTCCAATATCAAAAGAAAAACTTTTGTCTCGTTGTTACAGAGTCTACTTCAAGCGTATTGCAACGTCCATGTGTCTATTTTTTAAAAATACCTTGCGGATCTATGAATGTAATAAGCCTCGCTTGCGAATTTAGTGCTAATTTTCACGAGTGGCTTATTGAGAACTGATAGAAAAATGAGGATTTTGTTCCAGAAAACCGTGGGACTGAAAATGAAACGTGGTAGTCTTTTCAACAAATTTGACTGCTATGGCGAATCATGTTCAGCAGCTCTATATCTCTGGGATGCTGAGTTTCACTATCACGCTGAACAATTGGACGATAATTACACTGTCCGACGCTGAGGCATAATCTTCGGAACGCTTTTGCTGTACGAAGACAAGTAGAGAGATGTAATAGGGCTGTACTTTATTTCTCATCTTCCATAAAAATATTGATATATCATTTATGATCGATATTGCGTGCATATACAGGACAAAATGGATTCATATTGCGGAGTATTTAACACTGCTGGATTTTAAAGGCTGATTTCGGTGGTTTTTGTAATGTTTACCTTTTTTTCGTTTGTAAATGTTTAATTTCGAATTTAAAAATGATTGATTTAGCTTCAAGTGAGACCAATCAATTCTAGCCTGCCGTACAAACGGAACCCTTCATCGAGGCACATGTGAAATGAACTCAAAATTTTAATATTGTTATCTGTTGCTATTAACACGAAAGGATTTGTCACTGCATAAGTCAAATCACAGTAATCAATCCGAAGGTCGGTTTGGTAGGAGAGGGTAGAGCTCACCCAGAGCTAAGCCCAACGGCGTGTGAAATTCACACATATTAGGGTAGGGTACTGAATTAGTGTGTACTCAATATTTACGAAATGGTATTTTCTAAGAGGTACTTTGACAGATGCCAAATCAACCTTAGCAATAGGTTGATTGCTCCCGTTGCCCTGATTGGAAATACCTTTTCAATGCAAGTTTTATCTGTCTTATCTGAGTCGTCTTCATATGGAATTAGGTCGTTCGCATGACCTCGGCGTGACCAGCATTAGATCCCGGATCCCGAAGGGGCGTCACGCAATGGCAAACGCCGTCGAAAAATCTGTTATTTAGAATGCTGCAATTTATAGTGGCCGAGTATTTTGTTCGGCGCCTGTCGTGACTGGCTGCTGGTGGCAGCTCGCGGAGGTGGGACAAGGCATCTTAGCTGGTCTTCCCCAGGACGTGTTTCTACTTGTTTGCCTATCGTGAGCGGCTAGGGTAAATTAGGTTTGGCGTGAGTTTCCCCACCCCACATTCGCCTCTATGCATTTACTGAGGTAGGCTATGGTAATTGTCGTTGCATATTGCCGTGGTGTTCAAGTTAAGTGGGTAACGGTTCTCTAATCAGGAACCTTCGTGGGAGCATTAGTTTCTCACGGTGGAGAATACATTTCTCGTGGGGTATTTTAAACTGATTCCCTCGTAAAGTGGCAAGTGAATTTACTTCTCGAGTTATTTATATCGAAAGCTTAATTCGTGAACATTTTAGGTACCTGACTAAAATACGAGGCATAAGTTTTCATTGCTTCCATTTACCTCAATGATTTCTCGTTTCACGTACTGACTTGGAAAGCTGTAATTTAGGGACAGTTCGCCGCTGAAGAATTTTTCTTTTGCTACAGGTTCTTGTACCTCATTTCGCATGCTATTTTTATGTAGAGAATGATTGACATCAAATTTTAATTTTTAATATTAAACTGTATAACTAAATTTTGGTATTTTACCACATAGGAAAAACGTTTTGCTAACTGTTCTTAAAAAAACTATTTCAGTAATAAATTAAAAGTAAATATACTAGTTACTTGACTAAAAAATTGAGAACAAGACTGACTTGTACTTATCCACATCATAATACAAAATATGGAGGAATTGCATTTACAAATCTTAGATATTTAGTGTTTTATATTTTATCGACGAAATTGAATGTTTTTAACGGTGAATTACTAAAAAAGGTTAATTGGTGAATTATAAATAATTATACTCTGAATAAACTAAAATGTATGGAATTGACTAATAAATACGATATCTTGGACATTATAACAAATGAATTGGTTTGAAATTTTCACTTAAAGTATTAGAAAGTTTGTTATTACAAATGGATTTACCACGGAAATTGCTAAAATGGAGCCTTTTAAAATTTTTCATGGAAATTACTTGAATTATTGGTTTGATCATTCGAAATGAATTTCAAATTGCAGTCCCATCAATTGGTACTAAGTGGTTAAACGTTTACGGGACGTAAAAAAATAAATCAACTAAGAAGTCTCGCGCCTGTTAACCCACAAGTCGTGGGATCTAGTCCCTCCTCGGGCATGTTTCTTGTGTCAACTCCAGTGATTCTGCCTCCGGGAACAACCTGATTACTAGCGAAGAGTTGCTTATCGGAATCCCAGGAGCAAACGGACCCCCGGAAGCGAAAATCAAACCACTAATACCTAATACTAAAGTTATTTCGGTTAAGTAGGTAAGTAATTACAATTATCGGTAAAAGTTCAAATTATTTTGCTGAGGTCGTGCAGTCTAGCATACATGATTCACTAAAGTAACACACCGAGTTGAAACGAGAAGTATGTAATGAATCCAAAGTTTGTAATCCTTTCCGTTTATTCGAGATCCGTAACTTACATTTGCCCATAAAAAAATCCTTTCTCCAAAGTTTCCTATTAGTCATTTTCGAATGGAATATACCTTGACTCACCTTAGGTGGGTGCGTATAGGGAGAGAGTCAAACTGGTTTGGCGATCGTCGCCTTTTCCGAATGTAAACAAGTTGCAGGAATGCCGCATAAATCTTGCGCAGATATTAATTTCTTTTCCTTTTAGAAGCTGTTTCATCCCTTGTGACATAGATTTGAATGAAAATTAAAATAATTGCCCTCTCCGGACCCATTAATCCTTATTAAATCTACCAAGTTGAACCGGATATACTGCAAAACTTTCTAACCAAAGCAAACATCCTAATCACTCATATTATCCCTTGTCATTAGTTTTAGTGTAATTGCATTACTTGGAATAGTCTATGGATGGTGATTTAGTTTATAAGTTCTACGATTAGTTACTACTTTGGTATAATCGCTTAGAAAAACACTTTCGGTTGTGTAAACAAAAATAAGATTGGTAATTTCTGCTCCATTCCACTCACGTTGACTTCAAAAATCGTCACACCTAGTAATTTTGCTCAGTTATGCTGCTATATACGAAACCATGTATGCTGGTAAACAAGTTCACTAAAGATTTCGGAAAGATAACGTCGATATAGTTTGATTTTAATTAAAAAAAACTGTTCTATGAAGGGTTACTTAGCTCTTCATAGCATAACGTTGTGTGTTTAGAATCATTGACGAAGAATAGCTGTGAGGATAGGAATTCTTTGTTAATTTAAATTTTCGATAGAGGGCAGCAAATTGAATAGCTAGAGTTCATGCCTCGTTGATGCGAATCTGTGGCTTTCAGTGGAAGGCTGGAAGGCGATGGGTTTTTTTCTGGACGAGTTCACATCGTGCCGTTCGAAGTGGGCCTTTCCCATGTGCCAGTACTCGATTGAAGTTTCTCGCGGGAATGCCTCGTGATAATCGAGGATTTTGCTTTTGACGGATTATACCGCGATCCGGAAAGTGAACTTCGAGAGCAGATTCACTCAGGTGAAAAGTGTAGGTTTTCGGCTGTCGTCATTTTTTGCATCGGGACCTTCAACCATTTTCCTCTGGGCGCCATTTCCCGTCAAAAAGAATATATGAGCCGTTTAGGGCATAATATCTTCTTGGTGCATTTAATTGTAATTAGAATTTGGGCAAAGTGGTTCTTCAAAAGTATAATTTTGTATTATTCACCGTATCTACACACGATGGACTGAATCTGTGATAGACACTATTGCTGTATAATTGCTTAATATATATATATATATCCGGAAATTACGTAACTGCGGAGCACAGAGATGTCTACGGCCTCCATTTAATAGTCTCCAAGCCCATAAAAGTGTAAGGAATTCATTTTCAAAGAAAAAATACAGATAGGGTTTTTTTTTTCGACGTCCCGACCTTGGGATTTGGTTTATGGCTACCAATAATAGTTGGCGCTTCACGTCATGTGCTTTAGGTCTCAGCTGAAATTAGGCTTTTATGAATCATATCCGTGGCTTGTTTCAACAGGCAGTGACGTTAATTGGGTGCTTACTCACACAATTGTATTGTGCTTAAGTAATGAAGTCTGATATGTCTGCGGTTCTCAATTCCTTGAACTCGTTATAGTTCGTTCGTTCGACAAAGTGGGTTTGACCTAACTCCCAGAAAACAAAAAGCGATAGGAAATCAGACGCCAGTGATCAGCATCGGAACAACTTTTTGGTGGTCCACCACTTTCATTGAGACCAACGTGATGAGAATGGAATTGCTATGTTGGTTGTCGTGCACAGAACGGTCGGATTTTCCGGGCGGACGTTCAATCGTCGGCCAATTCAGCATGCGTAGACAACAGTCACATTCGCGTCACTTAGAAGAAAGAGAACGGGTTAGCAAAAGAATCTTGTGCTCGCGTGCGTGTTGTTCACGTTAGTGAGGGAGGTATTTCTTTTGAAAAAGTCCCTTCGATCCTTTTCTTGGGTTGTGAATTAGTGCTTATGCCTCGAAAACTTAAACGCAATGCTGTCGTTTCACGCGTAGAAAGTTGAGTCCTCGTCGACTCTGCCGCGCCCCTGCACGACTTTCGGGCGTGACTTGTCTCGGCATCGGAATGGTTGTCTGCGGGACACCAGCGGCTATAACTCGAGAAATGAATGAATGCCAACCCGCATGAAAGCATCCTTCCAGTTGCTTATGTGTGGTGTGCTCACATTGCGGCATCCATTGTATATTTAGGGTTTATTCGTAACTTTATCGTTTCGGAGTCGTTCTTAACCTTGAGGTTCGAAGACTGAAAATAGCAAATCCAAACAGCGAGCCCCTTCTCATTAACAGCAGTTTTTCTCTAGAAAAGGAGTTTGCCAGCGTCGATGCCGATCGCTAATTGGCTGTGGACCACGCCCCCTGAGGTCGAAGAATAATTTCTCATGGTTGCGAGGATTTTGTATATTTCGTGCTGGAATGCGTAAACCCCAACATTTATTCAGTGGTGTCTTGAGTTCGTAAGCGTCTGTTAAACGAAATTGACGCTGAGATATCTTTTCATATGCATTTGCAGGGTTTAAGTACTCGATATAACTTATATCCTCGATTAACTTATATTATTACTCGAAGAAATGTAATTCGTTGTAATTTCAGGCGCAACGTTTTTGCTTTCCAATGAGAATTTAGTTTTAATTTGACTGAAGGTGAGACTTATATGCTTAGTAAACTGAAATATTCGTAGAGTATTCGATTCATTAGTCGTTTTGAAAATTTAAAGTGTAAACATAGGGGGGTATTAAGGTAATTGACGAGAGGTGACGTCGCAAGAGGCCGCCGAATATCATCCCATTTTATTTTTGCCTGCTCAGTCGACGCGGTAATGATGTGTAATTTTTTATACCGTTTTTTTATTGGATAAATTCAATTTCCTGGATTTTGGCCAGTAATGGTTGGCTACTTGTGAAGTTCCCGCTTCCATAAATCCTTAAAAAGATTCTTCTTCGAATTAATGAATTCATCAATTAAAAGACGACATTTCTGAATGACTGTAACTGTTAAGAATTTCGTGAGGAATCGAGAAATCGTGACGTGTGTGTGCATTGGTTTTCTATCGTGCCATTTACGACCTAGTCTTCTGCATTGAAGATGTAACATTAAACGTTCAAATTTATTTAGTAACCTTTTTATATCGAGAATGATTGACTTCAAATTTGAATTTGTAATATTATACTGTAGCTTGAAACACCAATATTCTGTATTATAACTAAAGTTCGGTATTTTACCACATAGGAAAAACGTGTAGCAGTGCCTACGTCGCTCACTGCGAACATTTTTTCGATTGCCATAAACTTAAATAATAATGGAAAAAATCGTCTTTTACGTTTATTTCCTTTTTTTACCTCAGGTTAATTTTTGAGAAAACGTTATCTAATATTGGACTAATTTTATCATTATGAATACTATTTTTTTATAGCCATTAGTTTTAACTCTGCATTTCTCATTAAAGTTGCCTGGCAGTTTTTGCACGAATTTTCACAACTGTGCATTGCACTCTTAAGTGTTAATAGATCTCATTTCACTGCATCATTCAGTATAGGAAATGTATAGAATAAAATATTAGTGGTATTGGTGCATTTACAGTACCTACTTATTTTTTAGACCGGAGGAGAATTTGTGAGTATTAACTTTAAATTGGGGAATTTCATGAAAATGATCATCAAGTGTAAAAAAAAACCAAATCAAAGATTTATAATGGGAATGTATGAAAAAACTTAATAATAGGATTTGTTTCTACCCCCCCCCCCCCCCCCCCCCCCCCCC
>LYUA01001533.1:162395-176879 GCA_002093875.1 Calopteryx splendens
GCCGAAAATCAAAAATCATCATGAAGGGTAATCGACTGGCAACTCAACCTTCAGCGGGAGTAAGTTCCCCCTTGGGCCAGCGTAGCCTAGCAGAGACGTGTAATCGACTCCATTATCCGTGCGCGTGTCCTGACTGCGTTGAAACCGGTATGCTATCGGTAAGTGGTAAAATAAAAAAAATAATCTATTTTATTTTCGCTGGGATGGGATGCTATATGTTCCAATGGGATGCATGGGAAGGCTGCAGTGAGAAAAAAGCCTGCCTCCAAAGAAAGAAGTAGCCATTCCGTTCAACTCCAGAAATGAGTAAATATGGTCGTTTGGCGAAATGGGTAAAGGGAAAGGGAGAAGTCCTCTCAAGTCTCCAATCCGTGGTGTGTCCCCAGCGAACGTAAGCTTTTCCACAGCGTTGTAAATTTTCATTCATTGAATTCAGATTCAGGTGAATGAATTCATAAATTTCCCTCTAATGTCGATAGGCCATTTTATGAAATTCCAAGCGTATAGTAGTTTTTTTCTCAAGGATTGATAAAAGGAGAATTTTAATTCGGTTTGGGGTAAGTATTTCTCTTATTTTTATTCTCCAATGTGCCATTCAAATGGAGCGTCCGGAAAAGGTGTCGATATGCATATTTTAAATTTTTAATAGTGTATACAATAGTATATGAAAATGTTATTACTACAGAGGCATGCAAGATAGGTTATACTTCCTTTTCCCCATCTTATGTGGTGGTTGTGTTTCTACATATGTGCAAGCGTTTTTGAAATCGGCAGAGAAAAAGGAAATGGCGAGATAACGAGAGTAGGGAGTGCATGGCGGGGTGCGGGTTTTTCAGGATAAAGTCTTTTCAAATAGTGCTATCAGGTTCTCTGCATTAAAAAGTTTTCTTTTTAAGGTATACAACTTTGACTCTAATTATGCATGATTTTCAAAGGAATTAGTGGCTCCTTTACCTNAGAAAGTATTCAGAAGTGAAGATAAAGTTACTGTAGGGGTGTGCCCATCAGAGACTTACCTTTACCGGTAGATTACCGTTAACAAAAAAAAATAGAATGAACGTGAGAGGCATGAGATATCATATGGAATTGGTTGAACAATTTTTTCCATACTAATTTTTTTTCATTTGGAGTGTTTTTGTTTGATGGTCAAGTGCTATCTTGGGGTGTCTCGGCTAATGACTATTGTTCTCGCTGGCTCTCTCGTTCAATGGAGATGTTATGATTTTCATGGATTCCTGTCTCAGGCGTGAAATGAATCCATCTGGCGTTTTAGAGTCTCGTGGTATAGCAGATTATTTGGCGTTGGGTTACCCAAAGCTAAATAATCTACTATATCACGAGACTCGAAAGGGGCGTGCACTGCTTCCGCCACACTAGTAGAGAGAGGTATAGAATATTATGATTTGAAGTCTATGTGAGATCATTTGTTTTGGTTCCTGAACATTTTCAAGGGTGGATGTTTCTCGTGAATGTATATCTGAGGGAATTTATCCTAATGTCTATAATGGTTCTTTATGATGTAGATATTCGAAAGAGATGAGACCATGTACATCGCTAAAAAAACATAAAGCACATCAAGTAAACATACGCAAGTAATATTAAAACATTATAGCCTGAGACGCAATCAATTCGGCGGAGGTTAGGAAAGGCATAAATGTGTGATGGTTCCTCCTTAACCAGCACAGAATATAAATCTGGTTATGTCGTTATTACAATACGTTTATTCCAATTTCGAGGGGATGTTCTCGTATTCAGGGTTATTTATAAATATTTCAGAATTAGAAAATGTTGAGCTTTAAGTAGTCAGTGTGGCGCCAGGGTTTTCATAACCTAAGTGAATAAAATTATGAACACGTGACTTGGAGCCTTTCGAATTAGAATATTCTTATTTCTAAGATTGACAAATAATTTTCAAGGAAATCCACAGCGTATACAAGTCCTCCATTAAATACTAAAGTTGATCATTTTCCCGTGTAATTCAAAGTGAGTTGACGGTGAGGCATTCAAGGGTTTATGTGCTCTATGCTTGGCACACCCGTTTTGCGCTGTGTCATCAAATCGTTCAGCTAAAAATTTTGAGATTAGATGCCAAATATCGAACGAGGTATGTGAAACTTGAGCGGCGGCGTCACAGAAAGCAGCGTTGTCTCCATGGGTAGACTCGTCATTTGGTCGAGGTCATGGCAGTAAAGGGGAGATTCCTTCCTTTGCCCGCCGCAGATACTTTATTCACCCGCCATCCACCGCAATAATAATTTATAAGGAATTCGTCGATGAATTCCACTTGACGGGAAACTTCGGGAACAGAACGGGAAACGGTTCGATGAATTTGATTCCATCTCTTTACTTGGCTCGATGAACTCTCTTTCGGCAGCGCGTTTCTCCAAGCTAAGAGTCAATTTATACGCCTCCTTGCACTTGTCAGAACCCATTTGTGGAAATGAATTTTATTTAGCACCCCTCCATGTCACAGGATGTGGTGTAGGATGTTTGATGTCATATTTGCGTTTGTTTTCGGAGTACTTTTAAGATGAGTCGTGGCCTTGTGAGACGGATCCCAGGTAGCTGGGGCGCTGCTCCTCGTGGCATTTGGTTTCCTCCCACACCTCCCACTTCCCCCACCCACACACTCCCCCTGCCCCCCTCCTGAACCCACTTCTCGCCTTTATAAATACTTCCCACTCCGACGCCCATGTTTCCGCCCTCATGCATAGCACATGTAGCGGGAATCGATCTGGACCTCGCCCGGGTGACGTCATCGGCTGTCCCCAAGGAGGAATATGGGGGTGATGTGGGAGGGGGGGGGAGGAGGAGGAGTCGTGGAGGTGTGCGGCCCCTTACCCCTCCCTCCCCCGCGCTCGATTCCGTCGTCAAACAGCCGCCACTCGAGCAACTCGCTTCGGAAACGCCAGAGGGAACCAGCTCTCGTCACTTCCTCGTGACATTTTTGCGCGCCCCTCGATGGACAGACCATTGGGCTATTTTGCATGCGAAGGTCGACTGTGGCGCCTCTGGGATTTGAAGGCACTACTACCTACGAACCATCCATTTACCCGTCGAAGACAACGTGGAAGGAATCGTTTATTGTGGAAGTAGAAATAATTTTTTCGTGCATATGGAAGCTCCACTTGTCCTGTCGTCTGTTTCCAAAAGTCGTGTTTTTATTTAAGAAATAAGATTTTTTTTGGTCCTTACAGGCGTCACTATATTTTAGCGTATACTCAATTTCGCGCCAATAATTAATGCGGAATTGTTTGACAAAATATGTTTGGATGAGCTACTCATTTAATCTGGAAGCTTTCTTCATTTACTGATTCTACTTTCATTGGTATGGTTCATCGCGACGTTGAGAAAGACCGCATGGGAAGCTGACTGGTGTCACTGACAAGCAGCAACCCTTTTCTGCTGGAAATAAAAGTTGTTCAATGCCCAATAAGGGACAGTATTTTTACACTTTGGTAGCGAAAAGACCTCTTAGACTCGTCGTAACATAAGGGAGCGGTGGTAGTGGTTTTATCTACAAAAAATGAGTTGCGCGTTTGGACTATGCAAAAGCGATTCGAGATGCATTCAAGGACAGAAATAACATGACTGTGGTGAAGTGAATAGGTCCGATTTCAAAAGCCTCGTTAAAATTGAAACTTATAAAATGTGGATCAGTGGCGAACCAAGGGGAGAGGTGGCACTTTAGGTGCAGTGCCTCCCACCACATTTTCACCTTCCCTTCGAGTGGCCAAAAGTTAAAAACTCCCCCCTCCCTCCCCCAAGAGCCCCTCCGAAGAACTTTTCAGCTCAAGAGTTGCTCGGTAGTAAAAATAAAAACCTGAATATGCTGATTGGGGGGGGGGGGAGAAACCCGAGACATACATGGTCTTTCATTCTTGAAAGACTGCGGTCTTTCTCACCCCGGGTGGCACAATCTCCAGAGCTACGCCTCTAATGAGGATCCATGCTGTTTGCTCCACTCTCGTGGGAGCAAACATTTTTTCAGAGGAAATTATCCCTTAGTTGATCAACTCCCTCTGTCGGTGGGAAAGAAGAATTTTTAAATGAATTTTGATCAAAATTAAAATTTTATTAAAATTTGTGAATGACACGTTTATCTAGCTTTATCCAATTTTCTCTCATCGCAGTTAGTATCAATTAAATGCCACCTTCCTACATCTGAACTTAGTGTGTAGGTATCTAAAAGGTAAAGCTCAAAAGCAAGAAAGATAATGCTCATTGTCGTCGTCCTCTTATGGAATGACTCAGACTAATAAAACAATTGTCATCTTCATGATTTTGTAAAATATTTATGAATCGAATTTCCCCATAATTTTTCTTAACATTTCTTTTTAGATATGGTTAGAATAAATAATAATATGTTCTTTAAAATATTCCTTTCGTTTTGTTATATTTCTTACTTTTTCTTCAGATTAACTATTTAGGCTTATTAATTAATGATAAAGAAATAAAATACTATTGCAAATTAAATTTGGTAATCCTTTTGAACAAATTCCTGTAAAACAGTGTTAACAATCAATGAATTTCACATTTAACTTGCAGTTTTAACCCAAATGAGGCTAGGTATTTGGATGTTTTTCTCTTGCAGACACTGGCAAAGCTTTAACTACGTAAGTAGTGATTTAAATGTCTTTCTCTGCATAAATGCCTCGAATCAGCAGCAAATGTCATGCCTAAAAAATTCTAAGACTATGGACTTAATAGAGATAATTATGATTTATATTCGATAATATTAATGAAATTATCGATAAGGCAAAAGAAATTTTAGGAATGCAAAGTTTTTAGCATGGGAACTGCCGTTTTAATATTCCGTATCCAACCAATTTGCTTGCAAGCCACGACATATTATCAATGATCTCACATTTTAGGTTCTGAGCATGGATGTAGAAACATCGTCCTTGATTACATTAATTTTCTTAGAATGAATGAACTTCCGCATGCAATTACATACATTACAAGGAAGGCACAAGGATCTGAAAGTGTCAGTTCTTGAAAAAATCGAATCCCTAATAAAATACTTGTTGAAGGGTAGGTGTTAAGTACCGTAGTTAATAAATAACGTTAATATAAAGGGGCGATTACCAAACGATGGTCACAGGAGGTTAATATATCGATGATCGCTGTTTTTTCTATCGTGTACGATACTTTCGAATGAATCTACTGTTTGTTTGTAAGTAGTAGTTCACTCAGCTGTCGGGCGCCAATGCAGCATGACGTCATTTGTAAGAGAGTCCAATGGACTATTCCGTGTCCCTAAGCGTTTTACAACTACTCAAATTACGTCGATAGCGAGCCTTTCTGCCTCTCTCCATAATGGGCGGTCCTGGTTCTGATTTTCGTGACTACGTGCTATTCTTCAGCGATCAAGAGGAAGGTCTGTTTTTACTGACCATGTGCAAATGTGGCGCGGTCCTTGAGAAACGTTTAGAGAGACAGAGAAGTTTATTTTCAGCGAAATATCATTATAATGCTGTGGAGCCGTCCATGTGCTGAGAATTTTCGGTTTCTTTTTCTTAATTTTGCCGGTAGTCTCTTATTAATGTCGACGTTTCGAACTGTTTTCAGTGATCGTCATGGTAGAACTAACTTCCTTTTGTGTGTACTTAAAGGAAATACATTTGACCCCGAAAATCGCGCCAAGTACACTTGCTCCCGAGGTGTGAAAATTATTTTTCCACGTGTGCAAGTTCAATAGGCATTGAGGCTTGCGTAGTACTCTTGACTTGCAAAACGCCTATTATTTGCGAGAATGTATCTGCTTTGGATGGCATTCGTATTGATTGTGGTGAAATGTGAATAAACAATCTAACCTCCCCCGCTATGATCACTTCGCACTGTCGCCTGTCGAGTTCCCCAACAGCTCTGCAGCCACGGAGTGTTTGCCTTCGCGATGATATCACTCCGTCAACATTCGGAGCGTACGGCTGCATTAAACGCGCCTTACGACTTTCCTTTGTCGGATGGGAGGCCAAATGTGGATCTGAAAAGAAGTCGACCCCCCCTCCCCCGTTTCCGCCTCTACGACCTCCCCAAACAAAATCAAAACATTTCATGGCGAAGGACAGGCGTGCCATGCAAACCATTCAAATATGAGTGTACGGAAGTTTATGACCGACGCTTTTGGGTATGGCAATGAACAGCTCTCAGAATGAAGAGACTAATTCAAACGGAAACAGAAAGCTGTGTTTTCTTACCCTCCCCTGTCTAATTCGCGGTTATGATACTCGTGTAAATATAATTTTTTCTAGAGGAGTCATGTTGGGAAGCAAGGTAGGGCAATTGCTCCCTTCCCTCCGGGTTGAAGATTTTCGCATAAAAATAATATTACATTTTAGAATTTTACAACTAAATAAAAATGTGAAAAGTGCACTTTTGGTGTTTAAATATTCCAATTTTATGCATGTTAAATATATTTCAGAGGAATGGGGAAGGGAGTACTACAAACGATACCTATATGGTCACCTCTGTAAAATCTTGCCCCTCCCCCTCCCTTCCCACCCAAAAGCTTTACTGAAAGTACACCTCTGCTCATCTCAAATATTTCAGGCAGCTGTTATTGAGAATACAATCAGATTATTCAATCAATTATTATAAGACTGCATTTTCAATTACTCCACTGAATGTGAATTAATTCGGAAACGTGCGTGACATCTCATCAATTCTGGGTTTTCTGCCGAATAAAACGTTCTCAGTAAAGATAAATAATTAATCTTAAATGAATTTTACTACGCAAGTACCTATCACTGTAATTGACATCCGAGTAAGAGGTGGTAGTTTAATGCTGAAAACTGCTGAAGTGCTTTCTTATCGGTATTTTACGTTGTAGTACGTCATGGTGCTTAAATTGTATTCTTGGGTGAATGAAAGGTTAATCTTTTTTAAATTCCTAATGTGTTTCCAACATTTCTCTGACTATCATGCAACTAGTTCATCAATGCCTATGAATTGAATACGTTTGGACTTGAAAGTTGAGTCATTTTGGTATTCGATTCGATAAAATCGATCAGTACTAGTTATCTCATGTGTGTATACTTTCCGTAAATCGAACCGAAGCTCGTAGCCCAGAAGGCGCGAGGAAAGGCAGTAGTAGCTTATAAAATGTGCGTCGGTCGGGGCACAATTTATCGGCACAATCCATTGGCACAATCCATCGGCAAGCGCGAAAATAGGGTAGGGAAAATAGCAAGAGAGGATAAAATATGAAAATGAAATTGTAAAACCGAATTCTTGATATTCTATTTTCTTAATTAGTTTATCGAAGTTAGTAATTAGCAGCATTGATTGGAATTAAGCGAATGAGTAGATCATATTTTAAGAAGGGCGGTAGTAAAAATATTTGAATTCTTAGGCCTTCGGTCACAAACCTTGTGATGCCGGGTTGGCACTTACTTAGTCGCAGATAATGCGAATCGAATCAGAATGAGAATGGGAAGCTAATCGAAATTATTGATTCTAAAAAATCCGGAGTCGTATTGAAACGACTTTCGAGTAAATCGAATCTTCATCTCTGTTTAATATGCCCTCTTAAACTACACGGACAATAAATTTCGACGTTTTCATAAATGCATTTGTTTCATTGAAGGCATGTAACAGGATTGTTTAGGGTTTTAAGTATTTCTTAAGAATAAG
Source organism: Calopteryx splendens (assembly GCA_002093875.1). Taxonomy (NCBI): domain Eukaryota; kingdom Metazoa; phylum Arthropoda; class Insecta; order Odonata; family Calopterygidae; genus Calopteryx; species Calopteryx splendens. The sequence continues at coordinate 170,031 of LYUA01001533.1, forward strand.
TGTTGTTTGAGATTGGTTTAACTTTCTTCAAACCAGAAATTACAGCATTTTTATTTATTTAGCTAATTAAAAGAGCTACAACATTTTTGCCAATCTGTCCCGGACGTGGATGATGTCACGGCTTGTTCGATGGCCGCGCGTTCTCTTTGCCCACCGGTCGGAGAGGCGGCGGCAGCAATACCTCGTCCCGCTCCTCCCCAAACGATCACTTATCCCTTCCCCACGGTCCACTTTGTTCCACGGTTTTCGTAAGCCAATCCGTTTCCGGTTGGGACAAATTCGGCGAGGGACAGAGTTGTCAAAATTTGCTCTTTTGCTGTATTTTGTGGATTACGCGCATTTCCTGTCCCGGAAATTGGTCGCAGTCAATACGTGATAGATTGTGTTTCTTTCCAAATTTTGTTCATGGTTCGTTCTTAGTAGGTTGACGTCGTTGTTAGGTCTTATAATTTTTTATCAATTTCTTTTTCTCCGTTACATTGTTTTGCCTATCAGCATTCGTGTTCACTTTTCAATGTCATGGCATTTTTGATTTTTCTGCGTATTACGCGAGTAAAGTTTATTTTACATTTGCAATCAATGGTTGCATTCAGTGGACTTGGATGTGTGTGAATGTTGTTCGTAGCCATAGACTTGCTGCTACAGCTAAGTGATTACACATTTCCAATAATATATTGAACACGGAGAAGATTTTGTGAACATTTTTAATATTTAAAACTTTGAAAAGCATAATGATTGTTTCATATAGGTTGGCAGCACTCTGTATGTGTCAATGTATGTTATGTGATTGGCACCCAGGTAGGGGAGTTGCGAAGATGGCGTTGAAATAAATTTATCCCTTCACATGTGGTTTTTAACTATGCCCAGTCATCCAAGACCTACGGACAAAAGTATTATAAGTATCCGGAACCACATATTGCCCAGTCGGCAATAGTCAAACAATTATTGCTGTCATCGTTTATTTTTTTGTAGATAGAAAGTGCCCCTAACTACTTAGTAATAAGTTCAGCAGGGTTTATTATATTGGCTAGTGAGTAGGCATTCTAGTAATGGAATAAATAACATCGTTTCTCAATAACGAATTCAATAATTTCAGGCTTTACCTAGTGAAACTTCGTGATGATGGAGAAAAAAAATCTAAATTTCACTGAGATTTATTTAAAACGACTTAATAGTCGACATCTTCGGGTGCATCTATACAGAAACGTCGGATCACTCCCCCACCCCCCCATCCTCCCTTGTGACTATATATGATCCTGTGATGATATGAGCTTTTTCTGCCTAAAGAACGTTTTGACGAAACCGGTAGTTTTAAGTAAATCTATGTGAAATTATCTAATTTTTTCTCCATAATGTCGTTACTCATTTACAGGAGACTATTCCATTGATCCAATATTTTTAATTTAGTGATTGAACACGTTGGATCTCTTTTTCACATCCGTGCAAATGTATGGCATTATTTTCAACGTTCAATGCCTCGCGACTACCGCGCTCAAGCGTAAATAATGCGAGCCGGTGCTCAGTTCCTTTGGCAAGCGCAAAAAACCAGAGAAAAAGAGTCGAGTTTCTAAGGGAATGCGTAACGGTGTGAATGAATTGGGTTTCTATTACCACAAGTTTAACTGAATCCGGCCACATCTTTCGCAAAGAACGTCCGCGAAGTTCCTTAACCGATACATATGGGCTCTCCTGTGAGGGATTATGGTCGCTTCTTGTAGCTGTTAATCATACCTACTCGTGTGCGTAGGTATGAGTTAGAACGTCCATAGTCAGCGGTCTAGGTTACTGAAAGCGCGTTGACGATCGGGAAAAAATAGGTGATACTTAATGAGTGAACTTCACTGGATGGTGGAAAGTGGATTTCTAAAAAGAAATCCAAAAGAATGTCGTTAAAAATTCACGGCCGAAGCCTGCATTCTTAGTGCCCTGCGTTCTCTCTATAGAATACAAATTTTGCCATAGAGTTACAGTGTACCTCACACTAAGAACCTAACATGTACAAGTGATACAATTATCAAGGATTTTTGAAATTTTTAACATTTTTTTCGTTATTACGTGCAATAAGCTTTTGTTCTGTGTACTTGATGTATTTCCTAAACTGATATTCTTTTGTGAAGTGAATTTCGAATGCCTTCAGTATATTTTCTTTGCTACCTAGCTAATGAAAATGACACCTTCAATTCTTTCTGGGAACATTCTCCACCATTCCCTGTAAGATCCCTGCAGTATTCCTTATGTGGCTCTTTGCTACCCATAAATTATAGTGTGTGAAACAATCCATCGATTTCAGTTATGAGAGGCCAGAGCATTAATGTTAATTTTAAGTTCACTCTTTTTCAAGATGAAAATTAAACCTATTTGACCTCTTTCGTCGTGAGATTCGACAATAGGTCCGTGAGTTATCTGTTTCAATACTTATATTTAAGTCGTTTGTAACATTTAATCTGTCCGTCTGTTCCTCATTTGAATTTGCATGCCATAATCGTTCTGTATTTGTAAGTTAATTCATTCGTATTGTGCTCGTCCGGCCTCAGAGCGCCTTGTACTGGAGTCCCTATCTAGTTGTGGTCCGCATGTCCTAAAGGAGTATTTTTGCATGATAAAAAACCATAATTGGTCTGAAAAGCAAATCACATTTGGAAATACGCTTGTGATTTCTAAAGTATTTACCTACCAAAACGCTTTTTTCTTGCGATTTAGAGACATGGGTGAGTGACCTTGCTTGCACACTATTCCACGTCCGTTCGCACACCTATTATTGAGAAAACCCGATGCAGCCGTTGATGGAAAATATTTACCTTATAAGCATGTAAAATGCTAGGCTTTTGGCATTAATTGGTTTACCCCACAAGAGGGAGGAGAATTTTTTAGTTTCTAATTTACTTTACTTGGTCCTTTCGTCACGATCTGAGACCCGCTTCGTTAGGGAAAATAATACCGTATTATTTGCGACATCATCAATATTAGCTGAAATTTTTTATATTATATTGGGAGCGGATGCCAGCGAAGGTGGTAGTTAGTAAATTAATTTAGGACTTCTTCCTTCGGCTTCCAAGAATTTTTGTAACACCGAGATTTTACTTTTTACTGGTGTGTCGCTATTTATAAATATATTATTGTTATTATTATTGAGGCACATTTAGGAACTTGGTTGAAAACAGGAAATGTCAATAACATTCATCTTTCTGCGTGTCACGTAGTAAATATTATAACGAGACACTATTAGTTCATTTGAAAGATTTCAGTTCACACCTAGCGTGAGGATATAACGCCTCATTTTCTGTATTTTCTTAAGAGAATCAGTTCACGAAGTACACAGTTAAAGACGACGCCATTCACATCGTGTTAGGGATTCCAATTTCGGAATGATCGCGTGCCTTGTTTGTTAATAGATTCGTGTGACCAACCTTTTAAAGTGGGAAGGCCTGCGTTATTCCAAATGGGATATTTCGACGTCTTTGACTCAGGTATTTGGATATAAAGGTAATTCCTCATTAATTCTCCAGTTCTCAAAACACTTATCGTTTTCGTTTGACATGTTCAATCTATTATTGTGCTCATTTGGACCAACAACAGAATCACGGATGCGCACAGTACATACCAATAATTCGATTACGTGAAAATCAAACAGCAGTATGAGGGGACAACGTTGTGGCTTTCCCTTTCCCATCTCTTCCAAACTCTCCAGTGTCTTAGTTAAAACTCACCGGGAACGACGCATGTGCGTCGCAGGAGTTAGCAAGAAAATTCGGCGTCGTAGACCCTGAAGGTCTTTAAGGGAAGATTGGCTCCCCCACCACACTACATTATCGATCGCGTGGAAGGGTATTCGGGTATCTATGGCAACCGCCAGGCTTTAAAACTGGGTGACATGCTAAACAACAGCATTTAAGTATATTTATCGCAGTTTCGAGAAGGTTTTTGAAAGGTATCCTCGTGGTCGACTTGTGCAGCTCATTTGCATGTTAGTAGGTTCACCTAGTCCAAAACTTCCTCGAAGTGGCCAATTATGCAATTTTTAACTATCAAACTCTGTACTGTTTATAAGGAATAAGTATGGTGTTTGCTGAGGAATCTTTGGAGCTGATTGAGGTTTTAATTCCTGTAGATCTCTATTTCATTGAAGTTAGCCTGTTCGTAGTACGTTCATTCAGTTGTTCCTTAGACACAAACAAGGTGGTGAAGTTACCACATACAAGAAAGGAATTACTGTTGCTCCCATGGCTTTTTTTATTTATGATCGTCCCAATAATGACTGACTCAATTGTGGCTGAAAGCCTAAAAAATATAGAAACCCTGTAAAAGTCGATTGTCTTTAAATAATCGAAAATTACCTGCTATTGTAAGCGAATTGACCAAAAGCATAAATGATTTATTTATATAAAACTTGGAAGTAGTGGGTTCATGAGGTTAGAGTAATATGGAGTCATATGTAATAAGCATTAGGCTCCCTCTTATCTAGTTATTTTGAGAATTATCAAATTACCAAGGTGGAGCAAAGAGTTAATTTATTAAGCAAATCGTTTCGGCAACCGTTGGTAACAGAATGAACATCTTGGGAAGAGCAAAGCATATGGTCAAAAAAACAAAAGCGTCACTAGGGGGCGCACACCAAACCAACATTCAATCCAAATAAGTATAACACTTGAAACTGAATTTCTTCTTCAACAAGTAATTCCAGGATAAGTGAATGATCAGTTAGAACATACACAGATTGAACACCATCATTTAAGTCATAAAGAGAGTTAAAAAATATAATAAAAATATTTTCTGTGGCAAAAGAAAAAATATTTAAAATTTTTAAATGATCAGCCTTATGAATTTTGTGTTATATGTGAAAAGTACCCCATTAATTTCGTAACTACAGTGTTTTATGTTAACAGATTAAAGTCTCAGCAGCACATTCACCTTGTTTTAATGTCTTCTTAGCAGGTGTGAGTAAACCTCTCTTCTGTCATTATATTTCCTTGATTAAATTTGTTAAAAGTTTGAGAAAGGGTTATATTTTTAAAATGTTGTTATCGAGAGTTCAAAAGGGAATAAATTGTCGTCCTAGTTATAGATCGTTCTCATATTTGCGTGCCCATTAATATGTGATCAGACTATAGTTACTGCCCTGGTAATTAGTCATATTAGATCATTTTGTGTCTAAAGTCCACTTAAAGAAGATACTTTGGTAGTTAAACCGATGAAATCATTACCAGTAATTGGGGGATTCTAATTTCTTGGGGAATTTTATTTTTACTCTAAATCATACATTAAAATCTTGTGTTCTTTGTTCCTTGCTGCAATTAGTCATATTTAAGTAGGTGTGGCTAGTGTTTCTATAGACATTTTAAGGGACTTGTGCCATGCTTTAAGTATAAAAATACTTCAAATCTCATCCACTCTTTCTGCCATTATTAATTTTTTAATACTGCTTTTGAGTTATGACTTGCAGCAGAGGAATATTCCTTTTGTTATCGTTTTAATGTAAATAAGTAATGATACTTCCTTTTGAGCTGTTGTCCACTGATGTTTAATGACTTTCCTGATCACAGTAGTTGTAATTATTATTTAATGTGTAATAATTTTTGTCATAAATTTATAAATTTTTGTTATTTTTTCTCTTGCACAGTTGAGTAGTTTCAAGTAATTTTATTGTATGAATTTTTTTCCTAAATTTACAATACATCACATACTGCACTTCATTGGTGGTTGTTACATAAATAATATATTTGTTAAAATATTGGCATAAAAATTTAATTGGAAGTATGAACACAATGAAAGTTGAAGATATAGAAGAAATCAGAAAAGAATATTACTGCAATAAAAAATCAGGGAAATATAGCTAAAGAATGAGCATTTTTCACACTATAAAGAGGGTGAATATACTTGTAACAATTAAAAGGAGCATGTACAATTATGATGGATTGTGTTTATGCAGAGTATATTGCAGAGATGGATATTAATTCTAGTAAAAAATCTTTTTTCAGTAATCATGCCCACTTTCATCATAGAGAAAATAAAAACTAAAACTTACTTATGTACTCTCAATTTAGTACATTTTTCATGAAAATAATTGTGCCATTATATTTTTTTAATCACTTCCACTAATCTGCTGTGGTAGCTATAAATGGCTTTATTTTGGTCTTCTGAGATAATTACAGTGAATCCTAATAATTTCATTGTTGTCTTCCATGTTGCTATTATGTAATTAACATTAATTCCATTTTTGTCTTGCAGGAACAAGGCTATTGCAGATTACCTAGGAAGTAATGGCTACATGAGTGCCTTAGAAGCTTTTAAAAAGGAGGCTGATATATCCGGTGATATTGAAAGGAAATATGGTGGCCTTCTTGAGAAAAAATGGACTTCAGTCATCAGGCTACAAAAGAAGGTTTGTTTTGGCTTATATAATCAATTTAAATGGGCTCAGTCAATGCAGACAGTATTGTACTAGTTTCAGGTCTAGCTGTTAGGGATTTGTGTTCCTGATTCACCAATTATTTTTGCAGTGAATTTCTCATCGATTTGATCATGCTATCTGTTCTTAGATGTTATAGGTATTATTTAGGAGTCATATTTGAAGACCATTATACCACCTTAGTGAAATAAATTTTTCATCTTGTTATTTGGTGAAGGCTAGGGCACCTGACTGAGGGTCCTCGGGGCCTGTAGATTAATCTATTCAAGCAATATAGTTTCTGCCTTATTCGTGTCTTAGATAGTAATTGTTAAGTTACTAAACAGGGGATAAAAGGCAACTTTCAACATTGACGTCAACACAAAAAGTCGTGGAATGTTAGTAAAATAGATGGCTGCTTGTCCCACCGATTTCTATGCTTCAACTTCTTCTTCTACTTCCTG
>LYUA01001534.1:74161-84886 GCA_002093875.1 Calopteryx splendens
AGCTAACAAAAACACAAAGGCAATCGAGTTTAATACATTGTCTACTGATGTAATCTGTGCTTAGTCAAAGTAGTTACGATGTATCATTACAGGTGGCATATAAAGGCAAAATGTAAAAAACACGAGTTAACTCGTGACCCGTCCGTAACAGATGGCGCGTGAAACACGAGTAAGCTCGTGACCCGTCCACAATGTGTTAAGAATGATTTAACACATTGTAATAATGGAAATCATAAAATTACATTAATATTTTATGGCCAAGCGCACACGTTTTCCACAATCTCACTGCCTGTTTGTGAGGGAACATAGGGAGGCTAGTAAGTTAAAAAAATTCACATTTTACATCTAAGCACAATAGAAACAAGCACTCCAAGCAGAATAATGAACTTTTCATGTTGTATTGCAGGGTAGGTCTCCGCCTAATTGCTATAGCACTCACATACTGGATAATAGGCAGCCCAGGTGATGTCCCTGAAAAGCCTCATCAAAAAATGTAGTCCATGCAATTTAGTAGTTATTAGAACGTGTTGTGGAACTAAATGTCGCCAAAAAGGGAACTGGTCCCCATCTGTCAAAACCAACCTAGGTTTGATCACTGTGGGCATTGCTATTTCCTCAGGTTAAATAGGTGGCCAGTCAATATAAAGTGATAGCCATTACATAATATTTACAGATTTGTATTAGGGAAGGCGAAATGAAAAAATGAAACATTGTTCTTTCCTTGTTGCCATCTCTATAGATGGTGTGCATTGATGGTGGTGAATAACACTTAATGCATCTATAATGGTAGTTGATATTTTATGAAAAATTTCATATAGATGTCTTATTTTTTTGCCATTCAATGAAATCGGGATGTTTTCATTCCTGAACTTTTCACTTGATTGATCAGCTGTTCTTTGTTTTCAAAGGCATCAACAATAGCAGCATAAAATTTTGTATTTTTGTATTTGTTTACACAAGTCTGTTTACCTAGAAAAATGCTACTAATGTAAAGCAAGAATTAATTACGTCTTGCCATGACATGATTACATGCAAAAGTTGCTCAGTAATTATTGCTGAAGTAATATTGTAAATGTTATGCTAAGTTTCAAATTGATATGCATTCTACATTAGTGTAAGCATGACATGAAAGGTATTATATGAAATCTGATATTATTCTAGGTATGCATATTGTTGATTACACTATAGAAAAAATTATGTTTGTAGAAGAAATTTAAGCTAAGCTAAACTATTTAGTTATTTAATTCAGAACCAGAACTGAGAACTGAACGGCACCAGAACAAAAAAGTGAAACCAACTCATCACTAGTAATGTTGGTGTAACATTACACTGGCTATATATAACCTCTCCGTTCCCCATGCCACAACTTGATGAATCCTGCTTACCTTTTATGGGCCATAAAAAAAGACACTACAGTTTTACGTTATTTTTTTAACCCCTTCTTCTACTTAATGTGATTTTGAAGACCCTTACAGGGAGAATTGTGATGGTAACCTCCCTTTCCGAAAACAAAATTTGATGAAATGTAATATTTTTAAATGATAAATTAATCTAGTTCTCTCTTCCATTTTCAATTTAGTGTCATCATTGAATGCTATGGGTCATAATTTAGTACCTTTAGTGGTGAAACGGCCAATTTCAAGGTTCTTCAGTCATGTTTGATTTAACATTTAAATACTGTCCTGAGCATCCGTTGAACCAGATAAGGTAGTAGCCTAATCTTGTTGATTATGTTCACTTCCTTGGCCTATCTTGTATCACATGTCTGAACACATATGAGGATATTATTTATAATACCTTGAAAATTTGAGCCAATGAACTCTTCATGAAATTCAGTCTCATGATTTTTTTAATTTTCTTTTTTTCTAAAAGTTAAATCTGGTCTGCTGATTACCTTTGGATCTTAACCCTTGGCATATATTGTTGTCTCAATGTTCTACATCAGTAAATGTTAAGTATTTTCTTCCTTTATATGTTAAAGTTTTCTACCCTGTGCAAAATGTTAGTAGTTTGTCAAGGAGAGTGGGAGAAAAGGTCCATGTGCAATTTATGACCAACTCCTTATTTTTTCTATTCAATTATCTTTCAGTTACATGAACTTGTTATATTTTGTGTCAACTTTTTTTCTTTTTCCAAATATATCTTGGTTATTATGTGATGATTAAGATTTTTTTAAATTCTGTGCCCATTGAATTTTTCTTTTTCTCCTTTCCCCTGATAGTTTCTCTGACTTGATCAACTTCCAAATGCCTTTGCTGGTAATAATTAGAGCTTGTGGCTTTTAGCACTGGTGACAAAATTTATGGAAAATTTTATGCTTTTGCTAAATGCATTAATGCAAAACTGGGTTCAGAAAATAATAAATGCAACGTATGCTAAATAAATTGTACCACAATGAATTGAGGATCTTATAATGACTGCAGATATAGGTAGGTACAAACAAATTCCTGTGTTTAGTTATTATTTGATCTGCTAGGAAGATAGTAATCAGCAAATATAGTTTAAAAAATACATCTCGCATTCAGTGTCTCATTATTGATATCTTTTTTTATAAGCTGTTACCAAAATACATTATAAACTCACAACATGCATTCAAAATAATGTAACTGTAACCAGACTCCCAATTAACATTTGTCTTAGATTGCAGGTGCTACAAAAATATCACTTATGGAATTCCAGTATTTCTGTAGCTGGATCGGCCTTAAGGCTTTCACTCTTGAGCTTCTTGCATTGCTCATCCTTGGTTGCAGCGCACTCATTCCCTACCATCATGCTCTCATCTTAACCCATTTTACCTTTATTAATTGTGGTGTAAGCAAAAACATAACATCACTAGACTTCACATTTGGTAATCCCATTTTTCCACTTAATAAATAAGACCATAACTAAATAAAATATCAGAGACTATCAGTGCACATTCTTTTTAATATTTCTGTAAATTAACTGCAATAACCTTATTTATTGCTTGTTATTCAGTGTCACAAAGAGTCTTGGGATATAATTTATCATCTGTGATTAAGTAAGGCTCAAATGATGTCTCATAAACACCATAGATGGTACTGAGTACTATATTGAATGGAATGAATAATGAGTCAAAGAGAATAAGGAGAATGTAGATGTTGCTCATTGGGATGAAATACATGTGGACAATGAACGCAAAATCAATATTTACAGCTAACTATGGGCACTCTCAGTGTATTTGCAGTAGCTACTTCATTTCACTTCATCTATGCTCACCCACATTAACTGTCTTAGCAGAACACTGCAGCTTAAATGGTACATAATGTAATGTTGATGCCAAAATTAAAGTTTCCTTTATTTGCCTTGGCAGCACTGCAGAGCATTTGGGCCTGAACTAATAGTGCTGATGCTTAAAGATTTTTTAGCCGGTGCAATATTGTATGGACCTTTCTGTTAGGTCTTGCATGAAAAAAAACATTTGAGAGTGGTAATGTTTTATTTTTTCTGTATGAATATTAGAATTAAAAAAAAGAACTTAGATACATGCAGAACCATATGTGAGACAATACAGTTCAATAGTTCATCTAAATATAATGTTTATATATATATATATATATTTTGGGATAAAGTCTTCCACAAATTTACTGTCTTCCACCATTTTGCTGCAAAATGCTAAATTTATCATTTTAAATGCTAAATTATGGATTTCTAAATGCTAAAAGTCACAAGCTCTGGTAATAGCACTTAGTAGAAGTAGTTGTTTTTGAGCTTTTCAAAGATTCTTCTAAGTTTCTGTATTATCCCATAATATTTGTAAGTTACTTGGGAGTTTTAACTTAAATTAAGGTTTGTAATGTAGGTAACTCTTAAAAGTACTGAAAAAAGGTGAATGGATATCTTCAGTGTTGTTCAATAGTATTTCAGCTTGTTTCTAGTTGACTTTTGTGAAATCGTGGTACCATATGGTCATTGTGAAGGGTGTCATCTAAGCCATTGAATATTTCTGATGATAATAGTTTATATTATTTATTTTAAATGATAAAACTTGTACAGAGTAAAGCATGGAAACTATGATGTGTGAAGCTTTGTTAATGATTTTAAAGCAAATTCAATCAACCAAAAAATACATTTTTTGAAATTAGTTTTATTGAAGAAGGAAAAATCCAAATGCTAATATATGGATTTAAGTAGGCAACTCCAACTAGGTGGCCATTGCCGGGGAGGTTGTGTGTAAAGTGTAATTGGTTACTTTGTTGCACAGGTATACTCATGCAGAAAACCACAGACCGCTATCAAGTTCAAGTCACTTAAAATCAACTTTAATTGTTTAGAATGCATTCACTCCATATGCACCTCACTATCATGTGCGTAAAATGAACCCATTGTAAAGAAAAAAAACAGATTTTGTAGTTGTAGTAAGCCCATCTGTTACATATTCTTTTAGTGGAGACAATGGGCATATTAAGGGAAATATTTGTGCTATTTAGAATAACTGTCTACGGCAAATACAAGCACATTGAATACCTATTCGCTTACACCACAAACAGCAGAATGCAGATGACTTCAAAGGTGCTCCAGTGAGATTACCACCTTTTTTTAATTGAATTCTTTCATTTTTGAATAAATTAATAGCCAATATTTTGTGGTGGACCCTAGGTTTTAATATCTAGTCTCACATCTATGACATGTTTGAAGCAATAGATTCAGCTTGTTGGGTAATAGTTCTTAGAAGGTGTTACATAAATCCAAAACCAAATGGGAAATTTGAAGACTCTGAAGTCATATTTAATTCAAAAGTTCGACCGTTAGCAAGGAGAGGTTTGACTTGGTAAGAAATCAGTGCAGAAACACTCTGATGTCAAGCCCTTTATCCTCTCCTAAAATTAACCATTCTGAAGGAGGGGACCTGGTTTTGGTTTATAGATAAAAATGGAACTAGGCAGTCATGTTCTCCAGAAATACCAGTTCCCTAATAAGGTCACTCTAGTACTACCTTTTGAGCATAGACCTATAAATTGTGGTAGAATCCTGTTTAAATATTAGGAAAAGCTGTGCAAGATTCACATTCCTTATTTCTTGGCCTAATATGCCATACTCATGCCAAACATTTTTGCCTAAATTGTACTTAATTTCAAGATTTTGTTATAATTGACTTTACTTTGTTGATTTTCTGTTAGCTCTATTTTTATAAAGAATTCTCTGAATTCCTTTTGCAATATTTAAAGTAGATTTTATTTTTTCTATAGGTTGTCAGTTTCCAAAAGGGGCTATTTCAGAGATAAGAGAGTTCAGGAGTGGCTCTCCTGGTATATAGTACATGCATGCCAAATTTTAGTGAAATCAGTCTCCTAGTCATCCCTTTTTCACCTATTGCTCACCTTTCTTTATACATAACTACTATCTTACTAATATGTTGTAGTACATTATTGTCTCAAGTATTACTCACCACTAATCATACTAAATTATTTCTACACATTATGACATCACCATCATGTAATAATATTTGGATACTGCCAGGTTATTTAAAATATATATTAGTTTTTGAGTACCTAAGAGGATAGAATTAATTAATATTGAGAGTTTTGTTTTCCTTCAAAGGTTATTTTTTATATAGTAGTGTTAAAGCAACTTTTCAACTTTATTTTCACAGGCGTCCTGATGAGCTGTCTCCAGAAGAACGTGATGCCAGGACAGTATTTTGTATGCAACTTTCAGCTCGAGTTAGGGGTAGGGACTTAGAAGAATTTTTCTCAGCTGTGGGGAAGGTAAGCAACTTAAAGACCACATAAATAATGATTAAATATATTTTTTAATTCTTCATCACACCTCTGTACTGATAGTAAGAATTATATTAAATAAGTATGTACTTATTTATCTAGTAATATTTTATTGTGGAAGCAAATCATATTTGCGCAAATCTAAGATGGACCCAATTCTAAGACGACCCCATTTTTTTAGAACTCCACAAGGGAAAAAGACTGTATTACGTTTGTTACATTGCTCTAAATCTTATGTGCAGACATCGTTGCAGTTCTTACTACGATAGCATTAACGCTTTAGACAGTCCAATTTAAGGAAATTATAACCATAAGTGTGTGATTGTGACTGAATTGATCTATCTAATCAGCAGAAAACTAAGATGCATCTCTGAATCCAATGTGAGGATATTGTTGCTGTTAATACCGCAACAGCATTAATGCTTTTTATAATCCAATTTAGGTAAATGATAGTGAGTCATACAAACATTTTCTGAATTGAGAATATGTTGATGAAACTTTAACTCAAACAGAATTTTACTACATACATACCTACACTGAAAAATGTAAATATCTAGATGATGGAATCCAATTGGAGTCTGGGATTTTGCTTCTCATTGTAAGATGAATCCACTTTTCTTCCTTCGTGTGGAAAGGAAAAAAAGCAGTCTTAGATTCTTGGGAATATGGTTCTTCCACATTTTTTTTGTAGTCCTTGAAGTACTAAAAAGTTAATTTATTGTTACAGGTTAGAGATGTTCGACTTATTACCTGTAATAAAACACGGAGATTCAAAGGGATAGCCTATGTTGAATTTAAGGACCCAGATGCAGTGCCTTTGGTAAGTTGTTTTATTATGTGCAGCAAATGAACTTCTTATTGACACAGGTTATTTAGGTTCTTAGCGATGTTTAACTGAAGAAAATTATTTTCTCAAATCTTATTGAACAATTTTTTCTCACTACAGGCAATGGGTCTCAGTGGTCAGAAACTTCTGGGAATTCCTATCATAGTTCAACACACCCAGGCAGAAAAGAACAGGGCAGGCACCAGTACTGTGGGTGGGTCTTCAGCCTCGGCAGCAGCAGCTGCTGCTCAGAAGGGGGTGGGTGCAGGTGGCCTTGGTGTTGCTGGGAGTTTGAGTGCATCAGTGCTTGGGGGTCTTGGTGGTGGGTTGGGTGGGACTGGGGTAGGTGTTGGCGGTGGGGGACCAATGCGTCTTTATGTTGGATCCCTCCATTTCAACATCACGGAAGACATGCTTCGTGGGATTTTTGAACCTTTTGGCAAGATTGACAATATTCAATTAATAATGGACCCAGAAACAGGCAGATCCAAAGGATATGGCTTCATCACAGTGAGTATTATTGAGAGTTCCTCTTTTTGTGATATTAAGTCCTTAATCTCATTTAATTTTAGGTTGCTGTTTTTCACAGAAACATTGGTCAGTAATATTATATCTCAAATTGATTTGCTATATATTGAAGCCATTCCTGTGATTTACACACAAATTATTTGTTTTTCTAGGTCTTAATTGCAGCCTTTAAGCCAATTATTTTCATTTTACTAAGACAGGTTAACTTTTGGGTTGCTTAGTTTACACTTTCCAGGTGTTGTCCTTAGGTAAGCTTAAGGTAAACCGATACAGTTTTACATTCAAGATTTTGGTATTAGAGGGCTAATTGAATTGTAATGAAAGAATTTATTTTATAGATGTGGACTATTGTTATTAATGGTAATATACTGTTTAGAGTAGGTTTCTGGTGGACACGACCTCGACCTTACTTCATCTTACCTTTTCTTCATTTCCTCATATTTTCTGCCTCCCTTCAATCCATCCAAAATACCTAATTATCTTAATAAAATTGTCATTCATGTTATATAATAATTTTTTGCTCTTATGTCTAATAGCAATTTAGTTATTTAGATTGTGTATGAATTACCTACTTCGTTATCTTCTCAAACTGCTTAATATTAATATTTATTGTCAGTGAGTTGGCCATGAAGAAAGATTTCAACAAGATTCATAAGACCCAAAAATACAATTTTTTGTAGTATGCTTATCCTTGGTGCTGCTTCTTTTTAAGCACGCCAACATCTCATGGTTAAAGTAATCAACTTGGTAATCCACAGGCATTTCGTTGCTAATGTTTCAGGTTTTGATGTGTCGTGATATCATCATATGTACTGGTATTTTACAAGACTTATACATGTGCTGAAAGAAGTTGGGGGAGTGGCGATGGTGTTGATGTTGGGAAATAAGTTATAGAATATGGAAAGGGGCTCAGGGACACTGGGTATGGGCCTTTAGGTAATGACCGCTGGTTTGGGGGTAATAAGATGGAAGTGATGCTAGAGGGAGGGAGGCATCACAAGACTTCCTGGCAGATGTCAAGGAAGGGTGGTAGATAGAAAATATCATTAACCAGGAAAACATTTTTTTTTGCTCTTTTTAAAATTTCAATTTGCTCTTAGAGGTCAAGTCTGGGACCCCTTTTTGGTAAGCATGGAAAGAACAAAATCGTTCATTCACCTCTCTTCAGTAGGATGTTTCATGAAGAGAGATTTGTGACTTTTATTTTGGAAATAACTGATGTATTCATTTATCCTTTCCTCAAACTCCTGGCCTATGTATTCTGCTGAACAGCAATTAAAATTCAATTTATAGACACCACTTTTATGCATTTTGTTGACTATCCTTAACTTGGCAAATCAGATTTTTAAGGTTTGATCTATTGTGAAGGGCAATCCTGAATTCCCATACATGCTTTTTCACTTTAAAAGAAGTTTTCCGGGGTATGTTAGCTGGGTATGGTAGCTGCAACTTCCCATTGTCATCTGTCGCTGAACCATTATTTACTATTGATGTTTAACTCCTTTTAATAATTCTCATTCAACATCAAATTGAAATTAGTCTGTAATGCATCAAAGGAAAGGCTGCCAGCTACTGTGAAATGTGATGCCTGTAGGTGATTAGTGTTCTTTGGTAGTTAGCCTTATCTTTTGTAAAAATACGTACATATTTTCAATTACTGCTTTCCTCTCAAGCTCTTTAAATTTAGGGGCTCATCTTGTTGCCAAAATTGCCTTGTTGATGCTATTCTAGCATTTCACAAATGATCAAGTTCTCTCTCAGACCAATTTTAATGTATACAAAACATCATCCTCATAACTGAGCCAACGGAATGCACTTTTCATTTAGGAAAATTTTCCTGAGAAAAGTTCTCACTCAAAATAGTTTTATAATATATTAAAAATAATTTAATTAATTTGTCAAATTATTTTTAAACAGTGTTGTATGATTGAAAAGGGCTTATTGATTACCATAAATTGTATTTTTTTTGTTAATATCAGTAACTAATTCTTTCATGTCATGTTTATGATATAAAATACTGGTTAAATCGAAAAATCATATTTACCGTTGGTCTAAACCAACTTCTGAAAAATGGTATTTTACTGTATGTATGTATAAATATATGTGAGAAAAATGTAAGAATGTTCACATGTAATCAATTAATTAAAAACCCTGTGGTGATACTAATGGTAGCAACTATCAAATCAACATTTTCAGAATATAGGGTAGTAAAATATCACTATTGGTTTTGGAAAAACTTGTATCAGGTCAGCCCTACTTAAATTATGTGCTGGGTATTGAAACAGATTTTTTGATGGTTATGGTGTTTAATATAGGATTAATATAAAATACTTCTTAATACCATATTATCAAATGATTTAATTACCAACTGAATTCAGACACACCCCAATTTACTGGTAATATTCATATTTTCAATATGGTAGTTCAAGGATGAGCTATTGTATTAAAATGGGGCAACCAAGTATTGCTGAATTCAGACACACCCCAATTTACTGGTAATATTCATATTTTTAATATGGTAGTTCAAGGATTAGCTATTGTATTAAAATGGGGCAACCAAGTATTGGTTTGGATGGTTTTATTGCTGAGATAGCAATTGTTACCATATTTCATTTTCTTTTTTCCATCTTTTAGATGTTGTTTATGTGTTATAATTTGTGAAATCTTCTCTGTAGTTCCATGATGCAGAAGATGCAAAGAAGGCATTGGAACAGTTGAATGGATTTGAATTAGCAGGTCGTCCCATGAAAGTGGGCCATGTAACAGAACGATCAGATTCAGCATCTGGCCCATCCATTTTGGACAGTGATGAATTGGATCGCACCGGAATTGACTTGGGTGCTACTGGACGGTTGCAATTAATGTTCAAGTTAGCTGAAGGTATGTGGAATTTTCAACATGCCACATATGTGAACTTGTTGAAAAAATGTTTTCTTATCTCCTTAATAATATTTATTTTGCTTTTCTGCTACTATTCTAAATTCACAGTATAGAACAATTTGTTATCCATAAGCATTATCAAAACCAAAAACTAAGGTTTATATGTATACCAGGTCAGGGAATTCCAATCTTTAAGAGTTGCTTTGAATTGTAAATTGAAATCAAGATGGTGAAAATGTTGCAAAGGATTTTTTTTTAAAGACTGATCAAAATTATATTTTGAATTATGAGACGAAGTTCCCCTGCCTGAAATTCATTCAGCTGAGGGAAAAAATTTATAAAGCATTGATGCTCCCAAAATGTTAGTGTCCAAAATACCTCCTTTTTAAAACGTTAAAATTTGCAATGCTTTTTTTTTACCATTCAGCAAACTAAAAGTGCTTGATGGGGTGATATTAGTTTCTTCAGAGATGACATTTGCTATATCCCATTTGTGGCTTGGTATACCCTACACTATTAAAAAGAGGAAGTATGACTGTCAGGCCACAAAGCCCCTCCCTGTTGAGCCACTAGGTTGGTAGTATATAAATTAAGAACGTGGGAAGGTGCACCTTATGCAACTTGGTATTATATAAATTAAGAAAGTGAGAAAATGCACCAAATGCAACTTTTTGTTGAAAAATTTTGTAGAAAGTCAGTGCATAATGGAGTATTTGCATGGGTCATTAATTTGTAAAGATAATCTTTTCAACT
>LYUA01001534.1:117044-131276 GCA_002093875.1 Calopteryx splendens
GGACAAACTTCCATGCAATTCGTCTCATGTTCAGTACATCTGCTAGAATACGTTGACTTGTCCCATATGACAGTCCAACCCTATTTGCAAGCATCATGGATTGTCTGCCTTCGGTCCTCGAGGATCATTTAACGCTCTTGAAATCTTTTCTGGAGTTGTGCATGATGAACAATCTACCTGAACGTTTGTCATCTTCCATAGACTCCATCTTTGAAATGTCTAAACCACTCAAATGTACCTACTTGGCTTAGACATGGCTCACCAAAAGGCCTCCCTTAGTATTCGGTAGGTTTCAGCAGCAGTTTTCTTGAGCTTGAAACAAAACAATACAGATAATACTGCTTCACATCAGCCATTTTGGAATTCACCGGCAGAGAAGAACACGGTGTAATGAAAACAACAAAAACTAAGAAACCCGTGTAGTCACAAAAATAACTCTTGGCAGACTAGCTGCTTACATACACAGCAAGAGGTGTCTTGCAGCAGAAGTTCATACTGCTACTGGTTTGGGCAGTACATATATTCAAATTCTCTTCAATTTTGTTTAGCACCTATTAGGTGACTGAGAAAAGGTCATGCCAAGAAATTAGGCATTACACCATCAAATCATTGCACCATGATGCATAGGCACCAACTTGATGTGGAATACCTCATGACACTTCTTTGATTGCTCTGTGAGACTAGGCAACAGGTATTTTTCCACTTATGTTATACCTTATATATTGAGTTTAGAAAATAAATGCACTTCAATGCTGAAGGTTTGCTGGTGTCTTTTGCCTATCAGGCCATATTGTAGTGCCCTTCCTTTTTGTTTTGATTGGTGTATTCAGTGATGTGACTATTTTATGTGCCTATTTTTTTATTCTCCAGTGATATTTCCTCTGTTTTCCTCTTTTAGATAAGCTCTAGTCTCTTTTGAGTGTTTTAATGCAACCATGAGTTCTGTACCATGTCACCTGCATTCCAATTATTAGTTATTGAAAATACATTATGCTTTCCTAACCGACTGACATGCATGGTGCTAAGCTTATAGCCAGTCACCTGTTTCCCAAAACTGCATGACAATTTTTAAGTCCACTATAAACAATTGTAAATTTAATTGGAACATGCCTTGGCAGAATTATACATATAGGACATTTTTTTCATTAGAAAGTTCTAGCTATCAAACTGCAATGAATTTTACATTAACTCGTTGATTTAAAAAAAGGCTCCAGGAATTCAGAAAGTAAAGCAATCTGTCATTTAGACATGTTACCGTCGATAATTTTGAAAACATAGAATATTATATTAAAATACATCGACCTATTTTCACTGCTTCGAGCATGACCTGTTTGCCTATTTTTCTGCATCACTTGCTTGCGATTTATCCCAACAAATTTATTTCAGTCTCTGAATCGCCTTCGATAAACTCTCTTTCAGTAAGATTTTGATAAATTTCATTTGCAATTTCCCGAAAAAACTAAAGGGAAGCCTTTAAAAAAGAAAACATAAAGTAAAGCATTCACCCAAATCCCACCTAACTGTTGGGATGGCCTGCCCCAGGTTATTCCTTCTGCTCTGAGATGAGCAACATCGGCTAGGTGAAATCTTTGCTTATGAAACTGAAAGATTGACTGACCGCAACACATTACTTAATGCTCGAGACCTTCGAGAATGTTTACGGAGTCGATTGCATAAGGATGCGAGACTAGTACAGAATGTGCAAGCGCTGTTTTGTTAATTTGCTAGTGGTTCATTGCTCTGATACTCATTGCCAGCTGTGGGATTTTCCGGGTGCTTCAAAAAAATTCCTTACGTGATTCATAGTGGAAGCCATGGAGAACGACTGGTGGTCCGTCATATGACTATGGGGATGTTGTTTCCGCCGTGATCGGTCAAGGTCAAAGTGACGAGAATGGTGAGCGTAGAGACTGGGGATTGTGGAATGGAAGAGGAAGCAGCAGCAGCAGATCGTGATTCTCAGCAGGCCCAGCCACTGAAATTTCATTAGCTGATTTGGAGGCTCCTGCATCCCAAGACATAAAGTTGTGAGCACTGGGAACCTTACCAGCTCGTGGTCGGTGACGGAGTCACCTTTTCTTCGGGTCTCACTAGGTGTTCGAATATGCGGAAGTTCCTGCGGAGTATACGTACGTAGCTCTTGGGTTAGGAACTCATTGTCCCGGTTTTTGCTCAAATCGGCAAAGAAAGGTATTTCCATTATTGGGATAACGGGCTTGGTGCAAAAGAAATATTTATTTTCATTATTTACAGGCGTGGTGACGTAAAAGTTTGTATTAACGGCGTTTTCCGATATTATGCATGCTTTTTTCATTAGATTGGGTATTCTCGAATTCACTCTATGAGTAGTTGTAAAGTGTAACTGAAATGGAAATATTGCCTAGACATGAATTCCTTTGTATTATTTAGTGACAGATCTTATTCTGTAACTCTACGGATATATAATATGTAACAGCACGATGAATATCCATTCATTTTGGATTCAATTCATTTTTTTCTTCGTGCCGTTCTCTTCATTTTTAAGATAACGTTTTATTCTGATAGAAAAAGGTAACATCGACATGTATATATTTTGGTATCACAATTGAGTCCCGACATAATGAATGGCACCACTTTCGGGCTGGCTGGAGAATTTAACTTATCTGCTTATGCATGATTCTTGGGTCACGAATGTGAAATGACTTGTGAAATTCAGAGAGCAAGGCGGTAGAGTCATCGCTTAGTCCAAAGGTGGGAAATTGGCCGCCCGTTCTCCCTTAGTGCTCGTTCCTCTGACCTTGGGACAAAGAGAATAACAACAAATGGCTTTCATACGACTCTTTCTTTTGTTTTCCTCAATTTAGCTTGTTACTTTCCTTATCTTTCCTTTTTCTCTCACCTTTACTCCTTCTGTTGCCTCTTCTCTTAAGGTTTACTCAATGAATCAGTGAGGGCCTTCGTTCAACCGATTCTAATAATCAGCCTAACGATAACCGATTGATCAGATTCCTCTGTATGTAAGGGATTTTGTGTGCCCCAATACCTATCAATGTATAATATATATATATATATTATATAATGGAACGCGCCGAGGTAGGCAAACCGCCGTTCACCCTTTAACTTATTTTAAATAATTGGTCTCGAAAGAACATTTCGGGAAAATTAACATTGCATATTTATTAGGCATGGATGTAATTGTCATAAGGAAGTTCCATTTATTATTTCGACTTTTATCTTTCAGAACCGGGCGCTTAGTGGTTTATGATGGCCTATAATTGGAAATCAATTTACAACAACAATCGTGGCAATCACTAATTTCATCAAACATACTCATGCCCTTAACAAGCGCTACGCTTTTTTTCTGAGGGGTTGAGATAGACAGTGGGGTTGGATAGCATATATATTTATCAATCAGCCAACCATCAGTGAGTATTGCAATAAACACCGTAGCAAACGGCGTATTTGGGTTGTGTTTTGGCCGAAGGTGGGCAATGCGGTAAGGATATTAGAAGAAGAACCGCGTTAGGTAAGGAACCTTTTACGATTATTAGAAAATTAATGGGGAGAATATTAGGCAAGGATGTAAAGAAAAGTCTGGTGGAGTGGCTGATATGGAGTATAGTTTTGTATGTTTCGGAAATTTGGCCTTTGAGGCAAGATGATAAGCGTAGTTTGGAGGCTTTTGAAATGTGGGTTTGGAGAAAGATGGGAAAAGTGAAATGGACAGAAAGAAAAACGAGCAAAGAGGTTTTGCTCATGATGAGGGAGGAGAGAAAGCTACCCAAATTAGGCAATTAGGGTGGATAGCTTTATAGGTGTATACTGATCGGCAATGGATTGTTGAAGCCGGTGACAGAAGGGAGAATGTTGGGTAGGCAAGGTAGGGGGAGGAAAAACTTGTCCATGTTGGGTGTAATAAAGTTTGGCAGAAAGTATGCGGAAATAAAGAAAGGGTTGTTATAGGGTTGTATGTCGATTAGAAACCTACCGTTACCGGTAGATTACCAAATAAAAAAAGATAGTCACGAGTTATTCGAGGGAAAGATGATTCCTATTGATGATATCTATTATTTCTGCAGTCAATCGCTCAACTTCCCGACGAGGTCTCAACTACCAATCTACCTCGGAGATAAAATTATTCCATCAGTTTCAGGTTTCAACTCGAATGACTTGTATCTTTGTAACAGTTTAAGACGGGCATGCAATCTTCGTGCTCCCAGTGGCTCCCATTTAAGGCTATCCAATAATAATGTGACGCTCTCCGTTCGTTCATTACGATTATTCGCGAATCGGGCAGCTTTCTTTTGTATGCTGTTTATTTCCAAAATTAGTTCCTTCTGGGCAGGATCCCAAATTTTTTAAGTGTACTAAAGATAAGGTATAACTAGCGCGAAATAACACATAACCTTAACTTTTTCATTATTATATTCTCCCACAATGCATTTGATGAATCTCAAGTTTCTTAAATGCAGCTATGCAGATGGTCCTAACGTGTTTACCCCTTGTTAGATCTGATGTTAGAGTGACTCCTAGATAAAACAAATTTATTTATTAACTTCAGGTGTGCCTTCGTGGAAGTGTCTGATATCCATTATTTAAGTAAAGTTGGTACTTTTCCAATGGAAATATATTTACAGCTACCGGTTTCACCCTGATAAGACATCGTCTGTCACATTTTTAAAGCGTCACAGTGATGTACATACATAGGTTGACAAGTGTCGATGACAGATAGGAATGAGAGTGAAAAGGGTGGAAGGGCAATGGGGGAGGAAAGAAAGGGATGGAAGAGTGTGATTGCGAATGTGGCTTTCGGGAAGTGAGTGCGGGGTTAAGGGTAAGACCCACCCAGGCGGTCGGTCCGGGGGCACTTGGAAGAAAAAAGAGATGAAAGGGATGAGGTGGTGTTTGTTTGCCCGTGGAGACGGTTTTCCGGCAGCTTTGAAGACACCAATGGAAGAATTGGGTGGACCTCTAGCGGGTACGTGACGGAGATTGTAGGAGAGTGGGGAGGGCAATTAGAAGGTACCTAGGACAATAGAAACGGGGGCGAAAGGGTCATCGTGATGAGCCAGGGCGGGGGAGAGAAAGGGGCCTTCCCGGCTGAGTAGGGATTAAGTAGAGGATCCGCTTAGTGGACTTAAATCTTAAATTAAAATGTTTTCCAGAAAGGGTGACATTTCTGGTGCCAACTCTTTTAATGGTCGTGCTTGGATCCCTTTCGGTCCTGGAGATTTGTTAGTGCTACTACTCTGTACTTGTTTAACCAATCCCTTTAGTTGTTTAACCAATCCCTTTAGTTGTTTAACCAATCCCTTTCTGTTTGTGATGGCGTCACTCATCGGTTCATTGATGTCAGCTTGTTGTACAGGCTTTCAAAATATCTGTTCAAAACTAACTTTATTAACACTGTCTACAACTTCTTCTCCATTTTTTCCTCTAATGACTAAACAGTGTGACGTTTACCCTGAAACTCGTATGACCTAAAAGCCTTGGGAGTTTTTTTCCAGTAATTCACCCAGAATTTTTATGCTTAAATTTTCGAAATGTGGAACGCAAAATCTGTTGGGTTTGCTTGCGTTGGATGGAGTATTTTCCCTCTCTTTCATCTCTAGTGATTTATCGTCGGATTTTGGTGCGTTTTTGAGCGTGGTATATATATTCTATGTAATTTTCTCTGCTTACTCAATACCGTGGGGCGTAACTATCATGCTTGTGTTTGGAGAGTCCTACACATCGATTCCATGGCGTACTATTTCTACAAAAAACTTTATGTTGCTTCAATGTTTTCATTACTTGTGCTTTCTAAAATTCCTGGCGATAAATTTTGAAGTTCATCCCCAAATGTCGTAAAGTTACATTTGACGAAAGATGCAGTTTTCTTTGGGGGTTTGGTGTAGTTGTACGGGGATTTTTCACTGGTAAATCTGAGGTTAAATTCTTAATTTACTTCCAAATTTATTGTTGCATTCTTAATCATAGACAAAAATGCCTGCATGCATGCGAAAACATTTGCACAAAGTCGATTGCTTGGATTGGCTTACTGAATTTACTCACTCTTTATATATTTGAGTTACTATGTGAAGCATACCGATCTGTGTGTTAATTTCAGGTCAAAACTGATGAATGTCTTTTAATATGTCTCACATAAATTGACGTATCCAGTAATGGTTTAAATAACTTCGTTTCATGTCTGTAAATTGTTTGCAGGTCATTTAAAGCTCCCATTAATTTTCATGGATGGTATAGGTGACACATTTCACTATGGGTATTTTGAGGGAATAATGATAATAGTCATTATTGCATTGTCCCAATTAAATAATTACTATATTTTAGAATATTTCTATATTTATTGCATAGAAATTCTTTAAGTGGAAAAGTGCAACAATGACCGTTAATATGAATAAGTTCCACCACTTAAGTCCCCTCTCGCTTTTTTTCATTCAGGTATTTCCATTGAGGTTGTACTCAAAAGGGAGATAAAATCAAACGAAATACACATTTGAACGCACCTTTTTCTAGATAAGAATTTTTTTTCGTATCAAATAATCTGGCTCTTCTATGTACTTAGATCTCAGCAGTACTCGATCTGATTTACTTATCAACCAATTTGCCAATGGAATCCATCATTTCCATATTTCACTGATTACAGTATATACCCATTTAAGGTTTCTCAGGCACCCTTTTAGTGGTTCCTTTTAATTGAAAATACCCTCAAATTCCCAGTGTGATATTGCCCAACTCGGTTTTTAAAGGTTGAATCAACGTTTCAGACCATAAGTTTGGTGTTTTTCTCTGCCTCGGCGGAATAATTTCTCTAAGGATCACTTTGGGAGTCAAAGAAAGAGAGAATCCCATTTCTATCTCTTATTCAAATGAGATCACTTTTATGCCATTTCTGTTTATTTCTGCCCTTGGAACGAAAAGAGTCGTGGGAGCGATGCCCTTCTTCCCGTTCCCTCCCTCGGAAACCTGTGTGGAGGGGCTAATGGGGCCGCTTAGACTCCATCGCGGTTGCAATCGAGAGCCGCGGATCAGGCTAATCGCTGCTCACTTGGTGGATCACCTGTTTTAGGTTTTTGGAGATATTTGTGGAGTGACCATTGTCACTTTAGGATGAAAATAGACTTTGCAATGAAAATGATAAATGTGGGGAGACGGAGGTAATCACACCCGGGACCTGTCAGTTGTCGTCTGGGTGATCTACCTCCGGGTTCTGTACACAATGATTTCTTAGTGCAATATTAATCCTAAGTTGCTTTGTGCATCAAAGTTCAACCTTCTATCCTAACTGTATGCCCCGTGTCGAAAAGAATACACGAAGCCCCACAGGAGGAGAAAAACACACTAAGCATGAAATAGACACTGGGGCGTCGATTTTGTTACTTTCACCAATATAAATCTTGGTGCAGTAGCTAGATATGCCTTACGTGTTTATGTATGTGCTTTTCCGGTGGTGGGCTTTTAATGCCAAAATGGGCGAAGATGCCTCACAATCAGTGCTGCGCGGGGCAAATCGCTACCTACTGCCCGATGTGTTGTAGTGAGGCTCAGCGTAAATAATTCTCCCATTTCTGCCAGTTTTTATCGTAAAACTTCTAGCATTCCAGTACCCTGAGGAATCACCTAGGCACTCGCAATGTCGCACTTTCGCGTTACCTATGTTTGTTCGCTGTCCTCCTGGCCTAAGTAGATTAGAGCTGTGACCGGTACATCGTTTGAAATGCAAGGAATGTGCCTACTTGACAAATAGAGAATCGTCAAAAAATTCTGAACTGCCCAGTGGCTACAACGAGGTGCTATCGAAAAGATCGTGGGGCTGTACTGATAACTCGGCAAAGTAGATGGGTAGGTGAGTGCAACGCGAGGAGTCACTGCTCGCAGCCTTGATGAGTCCGTCTACAAAGTGCGCCTTTTTTGTCTGAAGCAGTTTGGCATGCCATTTTCTGACCTTGTATTATTAGGGTTGTCCTGCGATCCCGCGATGGAAGGCAAAAACGACCATTGTAGCGATCAGGTTTGTGCGGTGGCCATGGCTTCCCACCCAGAGGGCCCGGGTTCGAATCCCGGTGGTGGCCATTATTTTTCTCAGTGCCAATCCGATCCCTAATTGGGTGAAATATAGAGGGCACTTAAAATTCTACTCCGTCTGTCGGATGGGACGTTAAACACTGGACCCCTTGGCGCCTTTCGTTTAGAGTAAGCTACCGCCGACGGCGGGTTTCTCTCCACTCTTCTTCCATTCCCTGTAAATCCTAACTCTACCAAAATTACCCGCCTATCTCTAATGGCGTTCGTGAAAGGGGCAACCGAGGCACTCGGAATGCTTCGACAGGCTTTTGGTGATCAAGCTTTAAGCCCTACGCAGTGTTTTGAATGTCGCTCGCGTTTCAAGGGTGGATAAGCGGCGGTTGAAGATGACGAACGCACGGCGCGACCGCACCCCAGCACCACCTCGGGAAATGTCGAAAGCATTAGAAAAAATCATTTACGAGGACCATTGCCTCACCATGAAATCTGCTTCATGGGTGGGATCAGTGATGGACCCGACTAGGCGATCCTTTCGGATGATTTGGACATGCATCGAATCGAAGTTCGTGTACCAAGGCTCCGGACACCCAACCAGAAGCAGCTGCGACTCGAATTACTGCAGGAGCTTTGATAAACCGAAAATGGCGCTCCAACTTTCATCTCTAGGGTCATCACCGGCGACGAAATTGGGTTTACGGTTACGATCCAGAGCGGCCATCGTCGCAGTGGAAGCGTACGTTCGCCAAGACCGAAGAAGGCACTGCAGGTCAGGAGTACGACAAATAGGATGTTAATTGCTTCTATTGACAGTAATTGGCCGTGTATTCCTCCCTCCTGATCCAACGGTGAATTCCGAGTTGTACTGCAACGTAATGAGATAGCTGAGAGTGGACGACGCAGGGCGCAAACGACCGAAACTGTGGCGCGATCGCAACTGGCTCCTGCATCACGACAATGCACCTACTGGCGCCTCCCCGAAAACGACGCTGTTTTTAGCGGATAGCAACATGCCGGTCGTCCCACACTCCCCCATACTCGCCCGCTTTAGCTTAAGATTAGGAAATTCAGAACGAATAGCAGGTAGATCTTGACAGCCTTCAATAGAAGAACTTCCGCTGAGGAATGGCAAAAGCGCTGGGACCGTTGTATGACGTCACGAGGGGATTGCAACGAAGGGGGTATAGGTAAAAAGGTAAATGGAATAAGTTTCAATTTTACTGTCGGTAGTATCGGCAAACTTTTCGATACCTCCTTGTATTTCAAAATCGCCTGCGATTTTCACGCTCACCATTTATGCCATGAAACGTCTCGAGAACCACTCTACATACGCAATCGAACAAATACTCTTTAGAAAGCTCTGATAAAACCTAACCACAAAAATAAAATTTGTTACAGAATAAAATTCACCCTCTCTCACTTAAGCAGCTAAAACATTTCGACACTTGCAAAAGTATATCGTTAGTATTCAGCTTGTTGGTGTGTATCGTTAGTATTCAGCTTGTGACGTAAACATTGCGGTTGAGTTGTAGTTTGAACCCTCTTGTATATTTTTATCTCACAATCAGCCTCCTCTCCCGACACTCTTTGTTTCTTTTACTACATCACCAATAAAAAATTGAGACACTCCAGACTGAAATCTATATTTAATTCCTACCTATTTTTGCTCTTCCATTTTTCTCTCCAAAAAAATTATTTTAATACATACTCGGAATTAGTCATCGACCCTGTTCATATCCCCCTCTTTCCCCCACTTCTTCCTGGCCCCTCTTTTTCACATACATAGGGAGGCTATGAATACCAAGCATCATCTCTTGAATGCCTAATCCTTACATGAGTGTGAAGTAATTTATGGGTGATTCCGCATTCCAAATGGTGTCATGGAAATTCTTTCCTAACACTCCAAATGGTTTTTCAGTATTTAAGTGTAAATGAAATTTTTTCACGTTTTTTACACTGATGTAATGATTTATCGTTAAAATACTCGGGTATTTAATATGTAACTCTCCCCGTTTTTCTTGCTTCTTTCTTCGCTGTTACTTTGCCTCCAAAATAATAGAACTCTCCACTCCGTTTACTTTTTAGTTGTCCAGATTGATATTTCAACTCCCTTACGCTTTTCTGCCTATGAATACCTTGGGTTTCAGTTAGTTTATCATCAATTTATATTTTTTTCATCACCTTTAGATTACCTAGTGTCATCTTTAAGTCCTCATATTTTCTGCCATCGAAGCTATTTCGTCGGAGAACGTAACACTTTAATATTTCTTCATGAACAAATTCCTGCAGTTTTTCATTCATTTCAATCAATGCCTTCTCCAAGGACATCACTAAAAGAATGGCTACCTTGTTTCATTATTGCCCTACCCTTCATTTTTCCGTCTTCATTCCCGAGTTCAAAATTAATGACAGCCAGATGATCTTTATGCGTGGATCACTCTTCTATTGTTATAACACTCATTAGATTGTACTGCAAAATAGGAAGCATTCCAATCCAGTCGAAATTTTCGAATGCTTCTTTCCAAATCTACAAAAACACGTCTGTTATTGATTTTCCATAAACTTCTATATAGGTATTTAAATGGGCAAAATTCTCATTTTTGTCTCAACTTTTGTTAAATTCAAATTGGTCTTCATGCAGAAATTCCTGTGATATGCGTTCTACTATTCACTAGATCATTCTTGTAAGACCTTCGATGCATATGTTTGCATGAATGCCTGTGCTGGTTCGTCTTTCGTGTTTCTTTCTTCGCTGCGAATTTTGCTTATCAAATAGCGAAATTCTTCCACTCCTGTTACTTTTCGATTGTCTAATTTTATGTACGAGGACCACTTCTTTAATTCTTCCGGAGGTCATTCGGTTTTCCAGTTTACTGCATGTCGCAGATAATTTTATAGAGCTTCGTTAGTCTTCTCTCTCACATTCTTGATAATGCCCCCAGCTGTATTCTACGTTTCGGGGAATGTTTTTTAAAGACAGGTCCTTAACTGTTGTGTTTGAATCAAGAGTTGTTTCATTTTTCGATATCTTAAACGATTTTTCATGTCATACATTTTTGTACTGAACCCTCTTTTAGTGCAAAGCAGTTAAAAAATTATTTTTGTCTCTTCATCTTAAAATAGATTCCCACCATTATTTTCCAGGATTGCTTTGCATCAGTTCAGTCCCTTCTTGAGTTCGTGTCTTTTCATCTATTTTCAATTACATTCTCCTTGATCTAGCTTTCATTTAAAAGTCTTTTCTTCTCATTGTTTAGTGGTTCTATTAGTGCATATTTCTTATCATGCAGTATTTTCTCAAATGAAGATAATCAGTTGTTTTACAAGTCCTCCTTCAAAGAACGTTGCAAGGCGAGTTAAGTGTCTTTGAATTATTGTGTGAAAGTTTTGAAAAAATGTGGAAAAACCAAATGTATGAAATGTATGTGGTAAAACCAAACTCTTATGATGAATCGTTTCCACTAAGTGACGACCGATACAACCAATTTAATTGTATTCTTCAGCTTCTTAATTTGAGATTGGCTCTTCATCATCGCCAAGTTATGATGGCTCTCGGTATTCGCTCCAGATGTTTTTCTATCCTGCGACTGCAGTGTTTTGCATGCTTCTGACCTCTTCGTAAATATCTGCTTTCCTATATTGAATTCAACTTAAGGTCTCCTGAAGTTGTACTCTTATATTCTTCGATGGTACTTTTCAAAAAAGATATTTTCGACTACTTATTTATATGGTCTACAACATTTCATCATCTCCTTTCCATTTTGGTTTCACTTTCCCAATCCATAGTTGTAGATAGATTTTCTTTTTTACCCTTACCCACGACGACTTTAGACTCATGGAACTTTCATAGGCGCATTTTACTTCCTCATCTTCGTACTCCGTCCTATACTTGTACTGCATGGTATATGTACATTTTGTTGTCATCTTAGCTATGAAAATTTGTTTTTTTTTGACTCAGAACACCTTTATTCGCATTCTGGCATTATTCCAACTCATTTCCCTTACTCCTTACGCCTTGGTTCCCGCTTCGAAAGTCATGGAAAAGTTTTCCTACTATTTCATCTCACTAATTTCTGTAATATCTAAGGCCAATTTTACCTTAAGAATTTCAACCTTTCACTTGTTCATAGTTATGTTATGCATCAGGTTCATATCGTACATTATTTTACCACATATGATCGAAGTATTCTTTCGAGAAGTTCCCGCTCGTGCGAAACGGGACTGATTTCCCTCCCAACTATTTTAATCGAGAGCGTTTCGTTAAGTCTTTTATTTATAAAAATATATAAAGACAGTATTTGAGCCGCTGCCTCTCTAGATAATAATGTGGTGGCTTCCTGTTTCCTTTGCATCGCAACACTACAGCCTTTTAAATAACTTTAACGACGGCGGTATTAATTGAGTTTATGTACCGACATCGAATAATTGAAGGAAGATATAAGTTGGTGGTTTCTAGTGACGGAAGTTCATTGATTCTGTATAATTTGTTAGGTCTTTCTTTACTTTTTAAGTCAGGAGTAAACCCCACCTATTACCGCTGCTTACTTTCCACGATTGTAGTTCACAAAATTCATGTAGTAAACTCTCATATTCCGTAGCTAACCTCTTCCGGTTTAGAAGTCGACTAACCATCCAAAACCCGGTGAACCCCCTCCCGTTGTCAATGGTTTTGAGCAGATCGTGAAGAACGTGACATTAGATTTTAAGAATTAACTCCGATTACAGACGCGTCGTGGAAAATTTATTCCATTCACGAATATTTTAAACAATTGACGCAATGTCATCATTGTGGGTTGGCTTTTACTTGCGCATTTTAGCCAGGCAACTGGGCTGTCCTCCGCTTGGTCGTCGAACTCCAAGAAAAGAAGGAATCCCGAAAGGCCACCGCCCTGGCCAGATTACGCAACGGATAATTGCTTTGGTGAATTAATTGTGATGTAGTTCGAGTTCCGTTCGGAAGGCGAGCCTTTTCCTTGCCCCTCTTCCTTTCTGGTGATCACTGGATTAATCGAAGGACGTGGTGCCCGTTGCAAAATCCTTGGTGTTCGGGGAGGAGACATGTGCATTTTGGATGGTGGACATCGTCGACTTCTTGTCCTTCTTGTGGCCGCTACGAGCAAGTATTTCCTCACCTTTCTCCATTCATTGGCCCTTTGTGCCACTGTGAGATGGATCCGTTATCATCGGAAGTGGAGGGCAAAGCAGGTTTACCTAATTATGGGTTTTTCCCGAGGTTTATTTCTAAATATGTTTATTGACCTACTCCCTACGAACTTTTGCCCATCCCTTAGGTTTTTCGTTCCCATGCGACTGAATAGTTCCTTCTTCACCTTTCCATCCTTTGTGTACTCATGGCGTGTGGCTGGCAAATATATTCTCAAGTGAGTGCTCCTGTCATCCCAGCGGTTGTGAATAAGCTAAAACTTCCTTTGCCAGTAAATTCGTTGATTCTTTCCATGGGTAATCAGTCTTCCATGGAGGAATTAATGACTTCCAAATAAATCTCAGTGTAAAATAACCTTAAAATGATGAGGTAACTTTATTAAGGGATTCATTTTCTCTACCACTTCCCTCACTCAATCAATTAGGATCAAACGGGTGATTATGTTATGAAATTTTTCATTCAGCAGATGGACTTTTTCAGTGGCTCAAAATCATTAGTTATAAAGTTAGTTTAGTGCAAATCCTCCGTCCTTCCCTCCCGATTCATTTGTACTCATTTTCTCCCACCTGTATTAGCTCTTTTTTCTCACACATATTTGGAGCCTAAGTTCTGACACTCTAACTCATCAACGCTGAGCATCAACCCCTGGTGCCACGTACTTCAAATTTGGAATGCATCAATGAGGGGCGTGTGTTCCCCTAACCAAATTCTCAAAATCCGAGTCCCAACAACTCTAGGGAAAAAGAAACTAACAGTAACTTTAGCGGAGTCACCTGTTGCTGTGCATACATACGCGCAAAAGTCACAATCAAAACATCATTCGCCTGAACCAGGACTCGAACTCGGATCGTTCGTAAATCCGAGGGATCCGGGTTCGAGTTCCGGTCCAAACGAATGATTTTTTCCTTGTGAATTTCTTCGCATTTAAATCCAAAGTAAGGGCGCGATAGCCCAGTGGGCAGAGCACTTGAGCTATTAAACGAAGGGCCCGGGTTCGATTTCCAACGAGGGCTCTTGGCACCCTCAGCTTCACCCAAACTGCGTACCATTTTTCGGGTACCAGG
>LYUA01001534.1:131783-144011 GCA_002093875.1 Calopteryx splendens
TTCTCTTATAATGGAACGTTTCCACCACATCACACCTGGATCAGTTTTATTTATATACGTTCATTTCGCAAATTTGATTCATTAGATTAATTTTGTTCTGATTTTTAGCCAATACTAAGTTTTACGCGTGGTGTCCGGTTTCCATAAAAGGAATCATTGTGACGGATTTATGACTGATTTACCTTATGATAATGGCATCTTGCTTCTTTCGATTGATTGTGATTACGGATTTTGAATAGTTTTGCAATTGACTTAAACATTCAATTTATTCAACCCGTCTTCTAAATAGATTGTTCTTTCACATGGAGGGGTGGGTGTGTTTCACTTTCTTCACGTGGAGGTGGTGAACTTATTGGCAGGATAGGCCGCGGCGCCCTATTGGGTGGCGCCCAAACTAGACTCTGGTGGCTGTTTCACACACTGCATGTACAAAGGCTCACGCGATGTCCAACAAAGTTGCCGCTGATATGAATATTATTTTTAAGGGTCAAGCAAGGGGTGAATTTCACTAGTACATTTTTTGATTTTATCATTGGATATTTGAAGATTAAAACTTAAAAATTTTGTTCCACTATTTTAGCATTAACTGTTTTAAGAGAAGAAATCATACTTGCATACACAAGTTTTTCTAATTGTGACCATTAACTCTGATCTTTATAATATCCCCGTTCAATTGTAACAGGTAATTCAACTACTATGTACTAATTACCAACTATTTTCAGACATGGGCATTTGAATGCGAAGATATAAATGGTTAATCAAAAAGTTCTCTTCATGGGACTTCCAGCTTGGGTGGGAATATGATTTTCTTCTTACTTTTTAAGTTAAAGGATTACTATTTATGGTAAAATGATTTCGATAGTTATATTAGTACATAGGTGATTTCCTCAATGCGTGGTAAATCCGTAATTTCCGTCTTGGTAACAAATTTAGTGATAGGTATTTGAGGTATTAAAGTCAATTTGAATTAAATGAATTTCCCAAGCCGTGGATTCTCGTACTGTTGTCCCTTTGAGTAAGGATAAAGGAGGCTGCCGTGAATTATCCTTACCTATGCATACCCGTAATGCAAGTGATGTCGGTCCAAGCAACAAAAAAGTGACTGCGTTAGGAAAGTTATCCGTTGCTTGAGTGCTTGTTGGGACAATTTTTATGCAGTTTCAGTAATTGTGGATTGGTATTTTTCAAAGCAATTATACACTTTGCTTACACTTGCACTACTGCTTTTGTTGGAGGCTTCTGCATTTCTGATGCAGAAGCGAACTATTAGACTTCTAGTTGTTTTTAAATTTAATTTAAAATTCAAAAATGAAATATTTTAACCCTCGCCAGCTCTTGAAAAGCCTTCTACCGTGCAAGACGAACACAAATTTGGTCAGGTGTATCTTTGTTTCATAATTAGACTGGTGGAAATACAACTAATTGGTAATTTATTTCCATTTTATGGAGTAGTTTTCAAATAAAAGTTTCATGAAACAAGGAGACTTTTCACTGAAGAATATTTTTGTAATCGATAGAAATTTTAACTGAAAATAATAATATTGCCCAGTATGGTTCAAGAAATATGTGCAAACGCAACCAAATACAACGTTCAATAGTCTATTCAACCATGTCAGCAATGTAAACAATAGTTATCATTGTGTTGTTTTTGTAAAAAAAATAATTTGTGCTCTCAATACTTCATATACATTATCGTAATTATTATTCTCAAAATTCGAATTCTCCTAAGCACAGTTTTACTAAATAGAAAGTCCTTAAAGAACAGTAGGATTTAAAAATCATGGGGGGTGAGGTCCAGCCTATAACATACTCCCCTGCCTATCACCGTCCATCTCGGTTTTCCATCTGCGACCTTTGTACCACTGAGGTAGTGCGAAAATCAGGACATATCATTAGAGTACTCTCTCGTATTGTCTTCATAAAGGGCAAGTACCTATTTGAAAATTTTAATTTAAGATATGAGTTTAAATCAAAACTTATCTCCAACGTAATCTATAACATTGTCTAAGGAGAGAATAAAATACCATATATCATAAGCTCCCACCTTAACTGTCTCTGTAAGATTTATTGTGCAAGTATAACAAGTATTTTCCATTCACTGATTTCCTGTACATTCGACGATAAATTATTTCCTGACTTAATCTCGTATTTCCCTATTAATTTCTTCATGCGAAGTAAGTACAAATATATTTTACCTGTAGACATTGTTCTATTTATAAAATGTCTGTTTCTGGATTTAAATTGAAGTATGTCTTAAGAGCTCCCCGATTATCATGTGACGTGATGTTCGTGGATAGCAGTTTTGTAGGCAATAAAATCTTCTGCAAATTTTGATTCTAATATTTCACAGAACTGGTAATTTCAGCGTTATTTCATGTAATTTCCTATCCACTACTCTACTCATTGGTAATTCATAGAAAGATACTTTATGAAAAGATAACTCATTGATGGTGATGGACCACATGAAAAATTCGCCTTTGCAAAATGAATGATCACTGTATGTTGCCTACATTTACCTATCGGGATATTCCTGGGTTGTCCGCATTTACGAATGACATCATTTTGAATAAATACGTCATTTTGAATAAATGTTGAAATACGTTTGTAGATGAGAATTCATCCATTTTCAAGATAACTGTTCCCTAAAAATCCCTGTTCACTATCCAGAACACCATTTTACCAATTTACGTTATTAACTTGTTAATTAATCTTTAATAGTATAGAATGTGTTAATAAAATTAATTTTTTAAGAAGTTTATTTTATATTCTACAGTAAGGATTTACTACAAACATTGGATCTGGTCTTATATTATCAGGTTTTGGTGGTAGGTAAGCAATAAGAATGTGTAGAGTAAAATTTTTAATTTAATGCCTATTTTAAATGAATGATATTTTCTGAGATGAAATTACGAAATGCATATGGCAGAAAGTTAAATGTGCAATACAATTGTGTTACTAGCAAAAAAACCTGCGTTAATGTCGAGTGATCCTACCGGCTGTGTTTAAACTGTTAATTTGACGCAGACGGCGAAGGTCGGATCTATGCTATTTCGGAAGGTGGAAGAATTCGACTTTTTTGAGGATTTCAAAACGATTTTTACTGAAATTTCCACTGGTGGAATTCGGCAAAAATATGTATACTTTTCAAAAACAGTTCATTTTTACCGAGGAAATAATTACTTGTTTAACGTTAAATACCGTTTAAATTTACCGGGAGGAGATAGTAGTCCAAGAATGTGAATACAATTTTTTTCATAAATAATAAAAGAAAATGTATTAACTTAAATTATGGTATGCCTTTATTTTTTTCCGGACGCAATTATAAGGAAGCAATGCAATAAAGAAGGAATCCTGTAATTTTATATCTTCGGCATACAAGTTATCCTTATGTCCGAAATCAGTTGTTTTGGTCAAATAAGTTTTAAAGTTTGCTTGCTCAGGTAAAAAGTATGCAATAAATACTATTTTATTGAGAGTTGTATGCTAAGTGGTTTTTGTTGAATCTACGGCGACACTACTTGGGTATATACAAGATTTTACCTATTTCGAGTCCTTGGATAAGTTCCATAGCTACATAGCAATCGTAAAACTTTGCAGTTCGAGTATTACTTAATTAATACGATTATGAAGGATTAAATTAAAATTATAGTGTGTAACATTTTCTTTATTATGCACAGGTAATCCCATTGAACAACTACTTGTAAAAACTTTATTGAAGACAACACGGGCGAGCATCAATGCCCATGAACTAAAAGAATACTTAGGCGGTATTCAAACCCCGACCTTTAGATTCGCAGACCATGGTGCTCCGTCGCCACCTAGGCTGGTAATAGCGTTAAATAAATTCCGTAGATTCCGAAAGTTTTATATTTGGAAAATCGCATATCTTTCAATCGTGTGAAATAGCTTTTGAGTCCATTAAATGAGCAGATGTTAACACAATGACGTATTGTTAATATTGATGCCTTGGCGAAGTGTCTGTTTATAAACATCTTCAACCCTAATTTTTATCGCGCTCAGTTGTTTATGTGGGTGTAATTGACTTTTTTCAGTTGTGTTTTATTTGTGCACAGAAGTGTTGCTCATGAGATGCTCATTCCTCCTTTTCATTCCGTTTTCAATTTTCACTTTTTATTAACTTCGTTCGAGACTTCAATATTTATATTATATATACCTACGAAAGTTGGATACACGCAATGTCCACTTGGCTGTATGATCAAGTTTGGTAAAATACGACAAGCATGAAATTAAGTTTATTTCTAATTGTTATTAATTTTAATTAAGTAGCCTTTTCAGTCAGTTACCAGCCTACCTGCGAGTTTACCTTAACTAATCAACCTTCGTTTTCTTCCTCTGAGCACCTTCCTAACTCCCATTTTCCTCAGTAATGGTTTCTTCTTTTATCGTGTAACAAGCCGTTTCATTCAAAGAAAGTTTACATTCGCACTATTATCGGTTATTCACGTGGTCCCCTGCAGTAAATATGTTGGTAAATATTGAGTAGATAAAGTTATCGGAACACTTTGACAAACAGTTCTCTGGCAGTATCCTGTATGCGTGTGTGCCTGAGAAACGCAGCGGTGTCTGATGAGTAAAATCAGAGTGATTCCTGCATTCTCTGTCACCTGAGCTCTTGGGGTCGACCTTTTCGGCATGAGCTACAAGTCCCTTTTCCCCTTTCCCATTTTCTTCATCCCTAAAATTAGTACCGCGAGTGAGTTTTCGGGGTGAGAGCGGGAGCGGCCTCATCGAGGGACTCCCGCACCCCACCCCGCTCATCAGTCAGCTCCCTACCCCTCCGCGCCCTCCCGCTCTCGCTCTACCCCTCCGCGCCCTCCCGCTCTCGCTCTTCCCCATTTTTTCAAGCGAAAAGGGCAAGTGTTTTGATCCCACCATCACCCCTCTCCCGGAACCCCCCGTCACCCCCATTCTCTACTCGCAACAGACGACGCCCAACCGACCTATGGAGTTTTGGTGTACCCCGGGTACACCAAAAACAGTGTCTTCCAGTCACTTACGAAAAGCACTTCTATAGGGCTTGAAGCGTTGTGCTTGAGACATTTTCAATCGCTCTCAGAAGCCTTCCCTTCCCTCCACTTTCAATTGATTTGCTTCCGTTTCGGCGGCAATCGCGTCATTTTTCTTGTCTCGGAGAGAGTAGGTCTACCCGGGGTCGCGTATCCTCGGAGGAGGGGTAATTGATAGAGCCTGCCGTAGTCGCACGTGAGATTTAGGCTATGCACTTGCTGAAGTAGACTTTTTCATGGCATAGTTAATCGAAATTGCTGATACCGGTCGCGGGAAAACTTCTTCCAGCATGCCCCTTAGTAATTTAAACATTCAGTCCGTGATTCGTGTAATAATAAAACATAGGGGTAAAGAGTTGGACGATATGCTCTTCTGATCCTGGACGCTATGCTCACCCAGACACCAGATGTGATGTTGAGGAAGCGTCGTCGCTATTTACAATCATACAGAAGATATGTTACATTTATCAAGTATTGTTCAGGGATAATCGCTTTTTGCATTGATCCCCTGGACGGATATCAGTTTATGTATTCCTAATATCAGCAGTTACAATGCAGTAAAATACTTTTTCACCCAATACTAATTGTAAGCCCAACGGCGTGTGAAGTTCACACATTAGGGTAGGTGGACCAGTTCCTTTCCCCTGTAACGTCTGTGGTTTCCCAGGAAGATCTAGTACCCGAAAATGACATTGCTTTGTTGAGGCTGAGGTTGCCTCTGGCCACCCTCAGCTTCCCGGAACCAAACCCGAGT
The DNA here is from genome assembly GCA_002093875.1 of Calopteryx splendens. Classification (NCBI taxonomy): domain Eukaryota; kingdom Metazoa; phylum Arthropoda; class Insecta; order Odonata; family Calopterygidae; genus Calopteryx; species Calopteryx splendens. The sequence goes on from LYUA01001534.1 coordinate 137,565, forward strand.
CCTTCAGTTAGTAGCCTAGTGATCTACCCATTGGACAACCACATCCCAATTGAAGTAAATGCGTGCCGAATTAAAAGTTTTAAAAAGACGTCTCTGCGAAAAAAATTAGATCGCCCTTGGATTAAAGATGTGGAATCTTTAAATGCAGCATGATTGGATATATTAAGAATATGAAAGAGAGAAGGAAAAAAACGAACATGCTGGGGAGAAGTATGTAGAGTTCATCATAAACTTAGGATAGAAAAGGGAAGAGAAGTGTGAAGAAATCACTAAGAGTAATTTTAAGTGTAGGTAAAAGCAGGCAATTTAAACAATCAAACATAATACAAACAAACATCAAAGAAATGTAAGAATTTTCAAAGGGTAGAATGGGAAAACTATGCATCTAATACAGATACGGCATGAGCCAAAAGTGGTAATACGTGGAAGACCAATGCAGTAAATAATTAAAACGTGAAAACAATTGCTTTATTAAGCCCAGGCGAAAAGAACCCTCGATGCTGTGATGTTAATTAAATTTTATTTTTAACTTCAGTTGCTTCCACACAGATATTCCCATTTTTGACGTGGCCCATCTATTTTTCAATAATGAATGTTCAAATAGTCAATGATTTATTTTCATTCCACGGGCACAATGTGATGTAGACACCGCTAGTGACACACGAGCCAGATGTTGAGAACAGCAACTATAACTGCTGGGTTAGACTAAACGGTTGACACTCATAAGTACAGCTTTGAACTGTCTGAAATTTTCTCTTAACGATGGGAAGTGTTCAAGTGATACTGTGATTTGCAGTGTTGATGGCCGGTTGAATTTTTAAAGCAAAGCAGGAAAGGCGAAGAGACATCCGTAATCGGCGCTAGTCTGCTGGGTGCCAAGTATCGTCCTGTCCCACCGACATAATTTACCTGTACTGTGTCTGAACCAAACGCAAGTAAAATTTTGAATGCTGTTTAAACAATACATCCAATCGAGCCCAAGCCCACCACGTGGGAAGTAGCGCCATGGCCCACTTACAAATATGATCGTTTCATTCTATTATCTATGTATTTTATAGAAATAATCTTAACTCAAGTGTTAGTTCTACTATATTATCGAGGGTACTTTTCCCCCTTTTTTAACTATGGCATGCTATTATTGTGTTCCTTTGATGGTGGGTGAGTAATGAGTTGTGTATTGGAAGATGCCCATATGAGCTGACTATTTCTGGGGAAATGCTTTTCGATGTGACTCGTCTTTGTGCAGTAATTTCTCCAGTCGTGCTCACACCCGGTGGGTGCGGCGGTACCCAAGCTTACGGGGGAACGGGAGAAACTATTCTACTCCCCTTCTGCCGTAAATCAATCGAAAGTGAAAACTGCTACTTCATCTGCCTCACCTCATTCACGATGAAATTTGCCATCAACCAGGTGAAGGGGGAAGGATTAGGGCGACATTGTTTGCAACCACTCACAAAAAGTACACGCCATTGTTTTTTAGTGTCTACGGTCGCTGTAATTTCGTTTTTAATGGTGCATGAATTGGAATAACTTCGTCATTGGTTCTGATGATTCGGGACAGCTGCCAGCAAAGCCAATTGAGGGAGTTTATCGGTTGCAATGTAACCTTCCGTTTTCTCTTCTCAAGGACGCCTTGAAAAGTAATGCTTAGCTCTCTCTCATGTGTACGATTACTTGTCACCGAAAATGAATTTTTTTATCTATTCACACTTTATTTTCATTCCTTGTTGATAGGGCTCTTTATATTCAGGCCACCTCGTTGCCCAATGCCGACCTTTTAAATTTACGGTAATGATAATGCCTGCTGATCTTTTCGCGTGACCGCGTGATAGCTGTCTTTCCCATCTGTTATTTTGCTTACACTCAGCGAAGGAGCATTTCATCCGCACGCGTATATGTATCTTGGGACCCTTTGCTTCTCTTGGTCGTCTATTTGTTCTCGTGTTTGTAATTCGTTCGTGGAAAGATTCATCTATTTGTTCAAGAATGCCCATTTCATTTCCTCAAAAGAAACAGCAGTTTTAATGCAGTAAAAAAAACTCTTTGGTTACATAAGTACAGTCTTTGTTTGAAGGTCCCACTCTCACGCATCACTATACGTGTTTTCGAAAAGATTTCTGAATTAGAATATCTCATTTACATTACATACATTCAGTCGCAGTTTTGAAGAGCGCGCGCCCGTATTTTCGACACACCTCGTTACTATCCCCACTTACGGGACTGCCGTTTTCGCAAACTTGAGCGATTTTAATTGTTCGAAATATCTGGGCCCTTGCCACTGCGGACTTCTATGTGGTGTATGGTTGCTTCCTTTAAAGGATGCGACCCTAGCCCACGGTCTTATTTTATGAGGCGTGGTGCTATTCAGTCACTATTTTTCGGCGGTGTTTGTGAGTGCTTAGCTTCTCAACATGCAATTAAATATCCGCTTTCATTATTCTCATTCTGGCTAATGTTTAGCATAAGCTGTTTTTCGCAACGAACCAGTGCGAGATTGGAGAAGTGGTATTGTCGTCGGTGGAGGTTAGAGAAAGAGGAGGCGGAGGGCATGTACTGAGGTCTGGGAGGAGGCGCTAGGCGTCGCGACGCGTCGTCGTCGGGAGGAGCAATCTCCCTTGGGGAAGGAGGGGTCGACCTCTTCGAGCGAGTGAGGAGCCCTTTTGGCTTTCGGCGACGCGGCCACCGCGGATTCCCCCCTCCCAAACCCTCCCTGTCAAGACGAACGGTCGAGTTCTCCAAGCCTAGCGTGGACGTGTAGGCGTTCGTTGTTCGCCGCCATCGTCTCCTGTTTGTGGTCTCCTCACCAGTGCCACCCCAGGATTTCCCGGACAGAAGGGTTTAGATGCGTTTGAATTCGCGTTGGCGTATTTTTCCGAAATAGTTTGTAGGGTGTGGTGTTGACGCGTAATTACGTATCAGACTTCGATAATCTTAGAAGAACCCTTTTATATCAAGTTTATTCCTTGTTAAGAAAAGGCATATGTTCTCCATTTCCACACTTCCCCCATGGCCAATCTTCTCCCCTAATTTCGTTTGACGTGTTCATGGGAAATCGTCGAATACAGATCAACTAGCTACTTCCTCCGTGGGACTCCTGTTCCTCCCAACCAGCGCCCTCTGCCGGCCTTCCGATGGTGTTTTGCGAGTGGTATCTCCTCTCCGTTTGCCGCCCCAAAAGTGAACGGAGTGTCGTACGTTGTTTATCACTGTAAAAGCGTGGTGTTTTCATTTTTTTTCGCCCACTTTTCGAGGGAGAAGCAAGCCGTGTCGTCGAGGTGCCAAGACGAATTGGACCAACGACATCCTTGTGGAGTGCCCTGCTGACCACGAGAAACGTTTCGCAAGAGATTGTGATGTGACCTTCTTTGAGTGTGTATCATTGTCGTTACTTCCCAGTCGGAACTCGGTGAAGATTAAGTGGAATCCCGTCTCGCATAAGTTTTTCAGCTGCAGCGATTGTTGAGTGATTTTTTTTCTACTTCAGTCAGGAAGAAATTATGTGTCTGCATTATTTTATTAACCATAGTGCCATTCTCGTTCGTTTACCAACCTTTCGTTGCTGGTCTAGAGGAATAGTTGAGCAAATTCGTCAGATGAGAGCGGGAAGGAACGACGTTAATTTTCACCGCCACGCCGGCGCTGGAGTTGAAAGCGCTCCCTTAGATTGTTTGCATGCAAATTTGTTTTCGGGATCGCCACAATTGCGATCGCGTCGGAGGGTAAAGGGCCGCCCGTAAGAGACCCAGCTAGACGCTCTGCACTGTAGGCGAGCTCTGCACTGGCGTCGGCGATGCCGGCGGCGGGCGAAGGAGCGGTTCCGAGTCGAAGGGGAGAACAAGAGGACGCGGCGAGCGGGGAGAAGCCGTCCTCGACCTCCCGCGCTGCATCTCCGCTCCTCATCCCGCTTTCCAGTTGTACGTACACCAAACCTTTGTGCCCCACTCCAGCCTTTAAACGAGTTTTTCGAGAAAATTCGTTGCACTAATGAACAGCGGAATTTAAATCCTCTTTGGATTGCAAGAAGGGGCGGACAACAGTGCAATGTGCGGTATCAAAGATTTGAAAGAAATTGGGTTACATTGCGACGTCGTAGATCAGTGGGTAAAGCATGAGGGTAGGGTCCTTTAGAGAAAAATCCGGGTGATGCCTCTGGACACTCCCAACTTCACACAGACACTGATTTCTGATTCCTGATCTTCCTAGAAAACAACAGACCCCATACCTTGATGTGTGAATTTCACACACCGTTGATTTTAGTATGGGTTGAGCTCCCTTCGCCTACCAACCAACCTTGAGGTTGATTACCTTAATTGATGGTCGAGTTCTAAGTAAAATAATTTATAACATAAATTATGAGTGCTTACTGTATGAAACACCTAGACTTATTGTCATTCGAACTAGGTGCTAATTGCATGTGGAAGTTGGTAGGGTTGGAGGATGCAATTTACTAGAAATCAATGGCACTTCACTGTAGATTGAATATTTTTGGAGAAGTTAGCATATAACTATCTAATAAAATCAATGATAGTCAGAGGGTGCATGCGTAAGATGGCCTTATAGTAAGAAATCGAATGAAAATGTCTTCCATCAACCAACAAGCTAACAATAGCCTGGAAGGAGAGTGAAACCCCTTTTTTACTCAAATAATAGTGGGGACCACCTTAGTGTGTTCAGAAATGCTCATTTCGTGGTGGGTGTGTAAAAATTAACTTAATGGAAGTATCATGGCAATATGGACGGCAACTTGGAAATGGATACATTATTATCTGAAGGAGCAGCAGCTCATCACATCTTTTTCCCCTTCTATTGATTTAATAATATATGTAATGGAGTCCTCTCCAGGGAAAAATTGCAAAGGTAAATCAAATCACTCATTTGGATATCCAAGCTGGGACTGCTCAAAAGAGTGCATCAGTCAATTTAGGAGTTAGATTTGAGTTAAATAGTAATTTTGGTATTAATATTGATGGTAGTAAATTTTGTATTGGTGAGAAAGGTTAAAGAATCCTAAAGTAGACAAGCTTACATGCAGGCATTGACATCATAGATATAAATTGATGTAAGTTTTTTTTTAAGTAAATTTATTTAAGTAAAATGGTCCAAAGAAGAGGACGGCTGTTGCTGTGACATCTTCAGAAAAATTCACACAGGATTCATGAATGGAAATGTGGAAGTGGGGATAACACTTTCAGAAAGTGATGCAATGATAATGAAGAGAGCCTTGTGATGCATGAATGGGCAGTGAAGAAATTAATGAAACCATGGACAGTATTGTGGCACAAGTTGATATAGGTGTGCAACTGATGACCATAATGGGGTGATGGAAGATGTCTTAGAATTATAAAAAAAATGGATGTGAAGTAGGTAATATAATAATCCTTGAAGACTGGTATAAAATTCTCACACAAGACCAAGGAAGAAAAGCAATAGAAAGATATGATTAAGGAATAAAATAATAAAAGGTAGTGTGCAATTGGGGCTATTGAAGGAGGGTTGTTGCGCAGAACCTTAAAATTGAAATTACAGTAAAAAAAATAACTAAAGAGGTTATTAATGTCAGTTAAAGCTTCTAGTAAAGAACTAAGGATATTTTTTTAAGATCTAAAGAAATATATATGTGCAAAATGGACATAAACATTTACATGTATGTAAATTTATTACTTTGATCAGGTTTTTTTAAAGTGAGGCTCTGTTTGAGCCTAGGATGACGTCAGCTCAGCTGGGAAATTAAAGGCCAGTGGGTTTTCAAGCTGATGTATCCAGTGCCACTAGTCTCTCTAACTAGCTCATTGTACCTATACTACACCATTTTGGCAGACAGTTCGGTTGGACAAAAACGAGCCTGCTCTTGACATTGTTATGTTTCATTGTCATATTCTGCTCACCAGTAATGGTCAAGATCAAGTGAATATACTGTCTGCTGAATTATTTTACTCATTTACATACATACCAATTTTAGACAATCAATTTCACTATGCTGTAGGTGATTTCACACTTTAGCATAATTGGAGAACTAAGAGAATCAGACACTTGGTAATTTCCTCTTATGCTATTATTTTTCAAGACCATGGTTTCATTGCTATGCAACAATGACCATGAAACCATGGTTTTGAAAAATAAAAGCATACGTGAAAATTGCCTAGTGTTTGATTCTCCTCCATTTATGAAGGATTTCCACCAAGTTTCACCTGAGACAGTTTCTTAGCATAACTTTGTTTAAAATGTTCACAGGTAGTTGAGGTTGTGGTCTGCTTAAAGATTTTTCAGCCCTAGAGCTTTGCAATTCATCCCATAATCATTATTTTCATCATCCAGTACTCGATCGAGGCACGTCGAAATATCATCGGAAGTGGTGTCAAAATGTCATCACCTTGCTACTGACTTCCGAAACTATTCAACTCACTCTCTTCTTCCACCCACCCCTTACTTGCCCTCTCTACTTCCCAT
>LYUA01001534.1:171478-188311 GCA_002093875.1 Calopteryx splendens
TTTATATATATATATATATATATATATATATATATATATATATATTGTTTGTCCATAAACATAGTTTCTAGTTTCAACTTTCAGATCCTATTCTGAATATGCAAGCATAGAAATTTTTTCAAGACTAATTTTGATGGTGAGTTCTCTCTGCCTCCTATGATGGCTATGGCGTTGACAGAAACACCATGGCATTTGGGAAATAACAATTAGCTGTGAAGCTACTTTTGAAAAGAATTTTAGAAATGTTGAAAATCCTTGGTTTCACAAAAACTGTGGATTCCACATTCTGGTTTACACTCAGCTTGAATCTACACCAGGGTTTCCACCAGTCCCTATGTACCTTTGCTTGTTTGGATGTTCCCAATGGTCTGAGGGGTAGGCGTGAGACTAAGAAGGATGGTGTGGAAGATAGGGGCTAAATGTGTACTTTCTGAGGCTTACAATGTTGTTTCTATTATCATGTAATGCAATTAGAGTTCATCCTTTATAACAATTAGAAAAGACAGAGGGACTATTGCAGGCAAGATAAAGAATAATGAGAGTGAATTGTTTGCTACATACAATGTCAATTAAACTCATACCAAGAAAATTGGCTATAAATGGTGAAATAATTAGCGATTTTCCACTCTTAAACGAACATTTATTCAAGCCAGGTTTTGATGTTACATCATCTTCAGGTGCTGGTTGAGCCCAAGTACCACCTTATATTCAGTTTTAACCTTGGAGGATAGTGGCCAGTGGAGAGGATGGAGGGGAGAAGGAAGGATGGAGGAGATTAGGCAAAAAATAAGGGGTTGAACTATGCATGAGTATGTACGGTAATTACCATATATACTCTGTTTAGTTCAACTTTTTCAAATAAAATATTTGGGCAAAAAGTTAGGGGTTGAACTATGCACGAGTATGTACAGTAATCATTAGCAAGCCTGGGTTACAATACTTGACCTAACTACATTTCTAGTCCTTTAAAATCTCATTTAATGTAATTCCCTATTTATGAATGAGTGGTCGCATAATGGAATTCATCAGTTCAATAATATGTAAAAGCCTTCAAATAATATTTTCACTAATTGTTCTGATTATTCTCTTCTAATGTTTTACTTATTCTTAGCCTTAATTTCTATTGATAAGTGCTGGGCATTTGATGGAGATATGTACATGACTGAAAAAATCGTGGAAACTTTGTTGTAGCTCTTTATTTACCGAATGACAAGTATGTCAAGACAATCTGCCCTGACTTTCTTGAATAGCGTAAAAAATGTAGGCCATACATATTTATAGTATCTTAGTTTATTATTATTCAATTACCCACACACAGCACTAGGCCAATTATGATGGAACAGTGCAACAAAATTTTAACAAAGACGAACACACATCCATTCCGTAGATGGTGGATGTATGTCCACCTAGGCGGGATTCGAACCCATGACCTTCGGTTTGATAGTTGAGGATGTTACCCCTCCATCACTGAGGCCAGCTAGCCATCATCTCATAAGTAATTTTACAAATAAATTATTCATAAATAATATATTTTATATTTTGGTGAGTATAGGCTTGACTTTCATTTAACTCAGTGATTCGTGTAGAATTAGTTGTACCAGGGATGTACACAAAGATAAAAGGATGCAATATTTCCTTACATTGAGTTCAGACTTAAAGTCTGGTATGGTTTTTATTAATTTTGGGTTTGAACTTTCATAATTCTCACTTTCAGCAAATTTATCTCAAAATATTGAAAGGTCATTTGTGTTTTACCACTTTCATCAATTTTTCCTTTATTTGATGCCAAGTTAATATCTATACTTCTATCAGGGGACAGAAGAAACTGTTCGAGTAGTGTCAATGGACAAAGATTTCCATGTGGACTGCTACATATGTGAGGTATGTAAAATTATTTATTTTTAAATTATTTTAACTTTTAATTGCATACTTAAATCATGGTTAAAATAAAAGAAAATTTCAAGCTTGCACATATAAATGAAAACTTATTTTAGGAATCATTGCTAAATTACATTAAGGTATAGCATATATGTCATTGATAAACCTTCTGTAATTATTTTATCAAATATGACACTACTATTTATTAATTCTTTTGCAAGCAATGAAAATTTTAAAAAATATTTAGTAACTTATACATTTGTTAGAAATCAATATAAGTGTCTAATAATGAGTTAATGTGAAGTACCTGTGGAATGGATGTTAATTTTACACATTTTCATAGTTAATGTTTTTCAAAGTATGTTTCAGAACTCATTCTGTGTTTTGAACTCATTATTTATGTATAACGTGTTTTTCATGTTAATATCAGATGAATTTTCCCATTTAACTTGGTTTTATTGTATTTTCTCTTCAAATTCACATATGATTTTTCTAGGATTTATTAATTATCTACACATTTCATGGCAGAAGTGCTTGTGTTTTCTGATGACCCCTAGAGCTGTGCTGGTTGGAGCAATGATTGCTGTTATTGCTCATGGTAGGGTCACTTGTAGGTCAAAGGTTAGAAGCCAGACAAATCCTTGCAGTGTCTATTCCTCAGGCAGCTGCAAATGCATCTGGCCCCAGTGGGGTAGCTTTTAAAAGTGATGTTGTCACCTTTAAAAAGACTGTTGAAGAAGGCAACGGGAAACTTCATCATTATTTATCCCACAAAATCATGATAGATACAGAGATGAAAATGACTCCTTGCAACTGCAGGACTCAGGCCCCAGGGGAGAGTTTTGTGCCCTGCAGCAGGAGAGACAAAGCCTCTATGCTTGCCAGCATACAAAATCATTACAATAAATTATGGGAATAAAATTTCATATTTGTTCAAACTTTTTACTTACCTTTAGTAGATATGGCATCAATCTCTTCTGCATATGAGCCCCTCACAGAATGATGCAACAATATTTGAATCCCTTTAATGTAAAATTTATTTGATGAATGGTTTCTAACTACGGTTGTGATCTTATGGTTACTTGATTATCTACTTAATTTGTATGTGGTACTGTTTATTCAATGGATAAATGAAGGTTAATTTTCTCCTAATAGGAGTGTGGAATGCAATTAACTGATGAACCTGATAAAAGATGCTACCCATTGGAAGGCCATTTACTGTGCCGCTCTTGCCACCTTCAGCGTCTAAACCATCATCCCCGCCAGCTTCAGGTAATATGTTTTTTTTTTTATTTTTTCATAACTTATTGGTGGAAAATACATTATATGCGTGCCTTACCATGTATCATCAAGAAAATTCATTAGATGGCTGTGCTTGGGTAAAAAGCTTCAAGGAGATGGAGGAATATTACATCATGAACATCATTGATTGTATTTATTGGACTAATATAACCTCCAAATTCAATCTCTTTTGCTTCTTGATGCTATGCTACCTACCTCCAGTTCCTTTCAATGGCAAGTCTTTGTAGCTCATATATTTTTCCTGTCAAATCCACTATAAACATGATAGTTTTGCATGTACTAACAAATTGAGGAATCTGCGAACAGTTGAGTTATGACTGTATTTTGACAGAAGTGCTGAAATCCCAGAGTTTTGCATTTCTGGCATATCAGGTGATCTCTGCCTTTTTTGGCATTATGAACATAATTCAGTAACTAGAAAACTTCAGGGTAGTGAGTAGTTCATGAAACATATCCAACACTCAATATCTTGAACGGTTTCAAGGAAAACTATAAATTTGGGAGTTACAGGGCTGAATTACATAGAATTGCACGGTGTGCAAGCATGCCAGCTAATCAGGGATTTAAGAAAAATGAAACATCCTGTGACTAATGGGAGACATTTCAAGGAGCTCGATGGATTTCTGGTGTAGATTTTCACAGTTTATACTGCATGATCAAATCGGAGTAATCAACCCGAAGGCCGGTTTGGTAGGTGAGGGTAGAGCTCACCCAGTACTAACCCCAACGCTGTGTGAAATTCACACATCAGGGTAGGGTGGCCAGTTCCTTTCCTTGCACCACCTGTGATTTCCCAGGGTGAACTGTTACCCGAAAAATGGTACTCAGCTTGGGTAAACCTGAGGGTGCCCAAGGGCATCACCCAGAATGGAACACGAGCCCTCTGATTAGTAGCTTAGCCATCTACCCACTGGACTACTGCACCCCTATACTACATGATAAAAAAATTAATAAAATTTGGGATTTCTTCTTTTTTTAGTTTGATTTAGCAGCAATTGAGTGTTGAGATAGTTTCAGGAGATGACCGGACAACAATAGACTTTTGAATTTCTTTTTATTTTTATAACTTTTTTCAGGTTTTTATTAGCCTTATTCAATTACCCTGATGATTCTTGGATAATATCTTGTTTCCTTGAAAAGGACTTTTGTGTCCTTAGTATCAGTGATGTGGCTTTCTTCTAAATGTTTGTGTTCAGAAGTTGGGAGTGGTATCAATCCTTTTTAATTATAGCTCACTCATGTTAAGTCTTGTCCTTATTGCTATAATTCTTTCGTCCACATAAGATTTTCCACCACGACGGCACTCCTTCAAGCAGGGTGGGTGTTAATGGATCATTATCTCCCTGTAAATGATGCTTAATTTTTTAGACCATATCATATCTTGCTATAAAATTGTACTTTTTCAGTATCCCATCAATCTTATCCATTTTTTCCACTATATAAGGTAATTTAACATATCTCAAAGGTTTTGGACTTCATTTTTTGATATATTTTGGTGAAAATTCTTGAAATAGTTTTGAGATAAAAGCATTTTTCTTTCCCACCTTACCATGGTGGTATGTCTTGAGAAATAGATTTGGAATGAGAAACCTTTTGAGTACTGTCAAAAGATGCTGAAACCCTTTACTGCCAGATCTATCAGCTCACTTTGTTTACTTTGAATAGTGTGCCTAAATGACAAAATAGACGATGAACAAGGTATAGTAAACAATAGACAATAAACCCAACAATATCATCATCAGTGACAGAAATACAAACTTCAATAATTAATATTAAGTACTTAAATTAATGTGAAAACAAAATGCATTCAAACTACATGGAGTATGTATGAATTTTTGCCAAGGTCATCATTTCCATCATCTATCATTTCTACCATCACATCAAGGTATAGAGGAGAAAATATTTTCTATTAATCAATCCACCATTGTGCTCGGTCTTAAGGATCTTAAATAATTATTATATTCAATCATGATACGTAAAATGCCAAAGAACACTAAAAAACAAACTGGCATGAAAATTTCACATATTGCAGAACACTCTTTTTTAGTCCAAATCACATAATTGCAGTACATAATGCCACAGTGTTAGCATAAGAAAGTTGTTTTCTCCCAGAATAATAAGTGGGGCAATAGAAATAGTGAAATACTTAAAATTGATATGGAGGATTGGTACAAGTTATCCTATTTGTGGAGAAGGCTATTTAAAAATTTAAAATATGCTCACTAATTGAAATCATTAGGTCTGTAACACTTAGAAGATACATAGAGTATGATTTGTGAGAAAGAGACAATCACTTCTGACATAAGGACATTGACAGCTCTGTTGAAGAATAGTTGTTGAAATTGTTTTTAATGCGATCTTACACAAAAAGCGACAAAAAAGCCTACATTCAAAGCCCTTTTTTTTGTTTGAGGTATATATATTATTTTTGACGTGATCGTAATTTTCACATAAAATCCAAATAATTCAGAAGATTTCTTGCAAAAAATTATGCTAACAACTAAAATATTAGAGTTTTAAGATAAGTTCAGGCTCTATTCATGGGGTTATCATTTGACAGTGAAATAGTTGATGCTAGAGCTATTGAAAATACCTGGGTATCTTAAAACCCAGGCTTTGGATTCCCCTCCTCCCTCCCCCCCCTGCTTGACAGGTTTCATTAGATATTAAGCTCTGTTTTCTCTGCATCAGTTTTGCAGTACTGCAGACTCCAGAGCAGAGATTCCCACCACATATTGTGGCACTGAAGTTTCCCATATTTCAACTTTTCCCACAAACTGAAATGCTGCAGCTGCAGCAACAAATGAAAACTGATGCTCACACTCTGTCATTTGTTCATGTCCCATCACTTCAAGCTCAAATTCCCTTCAAAACACTCAGCGTATGGGTCAACATCTGTTTTTTCTGCCTCTTGTCGCACCGAAGACATAGAATTGGGGTTTGGCATTGATGCAAAATTGCAATTTGGGGATGTCTGAAAAAATAGCTTTAAATATCCTCCTATTGGTAAAGAGAAGGGTGGAGAACTCAGATATCTGGGTTGAGAGATGTGTGGTGAACCCTTAAAAATTATTAGTATGATTAAAAACCCTTAAGTTATTGCCAAATCACTATTTGAGGTTATAAATTTCCTATGTGAGAAGTAGTTAAAACTTGATGGGAGTGAAAATCTTAAACACATGGTCTAACAATCACAGGACGCATGCTAATTTCATATCACCAAGATTCTTTTGTCCCACAGGAATGTGCTAAGCACCTAGCAAGCTGTTATAGTGCATGTGCCATGCATATTCTGTTCTCATCTATTGATCATGAAAAGTACATACACATCCACGCGTTGCTTTTTCACATTTTATTTGCAGTTATATAAATGAAGGGGCTTTTGATAGTCCAGTGGGTAGAGCACTAGGCTTCTATTCCAGAGGGCCTGGGTTCAATTCTGGGTGATAGCCTGGATACCCTCAGCTTCACCCAAGCTGTGTTATTTTTTGGGTACCAGATCATCCTGGGAAACAACAGGCATTGCAGGGAAAGGAACTGGCCCCCCTACCCTTATATGTAAATTTCACATGCTGTTGGACTTAGTATTGGATGAGCTCTATCCTCACCTACCAAACTGACATTTGGGTTGGTTACTGTGGTTTTTTTGGCTCTATAAACAAAATGATAAAATATTTTTTATGTATTTTGTGCTTAGTTTGTAATGCAATGCCAACTTCATAATAAAAAATTGAATTAATACTTGTTCTGTATGAATTATGAGTGTATTTATAAGGTTAACCTCTATTATACTTAAGAGTATGAATAGTATTATAATATTAGATATTTCAGTATTTGAAATTATTGTGCACCTTGATTAATAAATTACAGTAAGTTTAAAATGGAGAAACATACGTTTTGTAGAAATTTGCCTATTTTTCATAGTCTCCTTAAATGTGATGACTTTGAAGCTATGTGATCAGGATAGATTAGGACCTAACATAAATGATAGATGACATTGCTTTAAATCAGCAAAAATTGAGAAGTTGTTATTTAATACCTGGAACATTGTTTTCATCATAATCCAATTATTGCTTTAATTCATGCATTTAGTAAATAATACTTGCATGAAATATGTGAATAGTGATCATGATGCAAAAGACTTCATACTAGTTTAATGGAAAAGTTTTATTGGATTGAATGGACAAAGGTTTATTTAAACATTTTTTCTTCTTCTTTAGGGAGTTCCTGCCACTTACCAGTACTTGGGTTGAATAGTGATGACTTCGAACATTTGTATTATTGCTTTTAGTACCTAAACCTTGAGCGCATTTCTTTTTTTTATGTATTAATATTTTTAAAGAGGCGTCTTCACCTATCAGAATAAATAGGTAATACTCTCATATGTCAAAGTGGTATGATCTCTTGATTTATGCTGGCTTGTGTGTAAAATGAAACAAGTATTGTTCACAGTTTCCATACTCTTCAGCATTTCCCTGGTATATTTGCACAATCATTTATTTACATATTTTCTTGACCAATCTGTTTCCATTTTATTGCGAATTCAGATTTTTTTATTTGTAATATACCTATTTGTATGCAATCTCTCCAGGTTTTTTATGGTTTATAATTTAAATAATTATGTACATATTTCATTGTGTTTAGTTTGTGTGTGCATTGATTCGGAAATGCATAATCTGGTATAATTTCTGAGTAACTCCTAGCATAAACTTTAAATTAAATTTGCCTCAATGATTTAAAAGGAAAATGTATGCACTTCAAATTACAAAAATTTCTATATATGAGCTCAAGCCTGCATATAACTACATTCTTGTTACAGTTAAATCTGTCTTTTGATCTTAATTTTTGTCAAAACAGCTTCTAAACTGGGTAATTAAAATGTAATTTCAAGTCAAATGGCATTATATTTCTTGTGCATTCTTTTTATCAAAATTTTTAATTATGGATAAAAGAGGCAAAGAAAAAAGTATTATCTTCCCAATGGAAAGATTTCCCCATTGCTTTCTTTATATATATAGTGCATGTTGGGATCACAGTACCTGAAATCCCACATGCATGTGTAATCAAACTGGCTCTGACTGCATTAAGGAAACATCTAAAGTATCACTGAAGTGGCTTTTTAAAACCTGGTAGTGAAACAATAATTTACATTTTGGCTTCAGATTACCTATCCTACTGTATAAAATTTTTGTTTTGTAAAAATAGGACATGTTCTTTGGGGAGACACTGCCATTTCACACGGTAAAATCAGCATGTAGACCATCCTAGTAAGTTTTCATGGTTCCCTTAATCTATAGTTCCAGGACTTTTTTATTATAAAAAGTGCCATTTTAAATAGTTAAAATCAATTGGGTAAGAGTAACATTTTAACTGGCCATTTTCAGTAGCCCCTTGTCAGGCAATCAACTTAGACCTTTTATTTTTTTATATTTCCTTTAATGATTGTGGACATTTGAACACTTCTATTGTGGACATAATAGTCCTTGAAAAATAGCAAAGACAGTGCCACTTACATATACACTTCATTATAACAATTACTCTTAAAAAAATTAAAAAATTATATTTCAGCTCCCTCAAAAGTTAGTGTGAATCATGCAGAACCTTAGATAAAATTGTGTTCCTATTTGCATATGGAATAATCTTATTTTTGGATATTTTATTTGGACTCCTTGATTGTTAGAGAAGTTATGTTTGTGCTTGTGAGCAAGTGTAAATCAGTTTCCATAATTAAATTAAATATTTAGACAATGTACAGCTGGCATAGGCTTCTTTCACACTGGAGTGACTTGTAAATATATTATAATATGTTTGGTCCTCCATTTCACTACGCAAAGTTGTTATTGCATAATTGTTATTGAGTATCTTCAAATTAAGTAGCATTTTGTTTTGCTACATGTCAAATGTTTTTTTTCACATTGAACAGGAATGTCATTTATCTTTCACTAAGCATTAAGTAATTGATTGTTTCCATCAAGTAAGTTTTATTATCATAATCAATGGCAGGTGTCTTGGATTGATTGTATGATTTCACTTCCCATGTTGATTGAACTGACAACTTTTCCTGTGTAATCACCTGTTTACACATTTCAATTTTCACAATCTGGAGTACATTTTTTATAGCAATTAATAAATATTTCATAAAATTCTTATGTAGAAGAAAACATTTACATTTGGAATAAGTTGGCACTTCCATAATAGCAATTTTTAAAAACTGACATTCAACATTAGTCATTAGTAATTTACTTGAAAGGGAAATAATTGTTGTCATTCAAGTTGCAACACTTTTTATGACTCCTGAAATGTGTTAAATCAACTTGTATTACAGGAAAATATTTTTCTATTTAAATTATTTATTTTTGTTTTATTTATGCATGGGAGAGGTAAGGGAAGTATTTTTTAAGGCAAGGCTTATTATGATTATGCTGATTTGAAGTTGTATAGCATTTGTAAATTAAACTTTTTAAAATAAAATTTTAAGGCATACTTTTTTAGAACTGTTCATATAGTGTGTGCAGGCAGATAGTTTAATTAGGAAAATTATTTGGAAATTATTTTAACTGTCATTGATTGAGACTTTAATTACACAAATATCCAGATCTTCCTCCCATTCTTGATGATTTATGGGGAAATTTTTGAAAAATTGTTTGCTTTATATATTATGGTTTCACGTTATTGGTGCCAAATATTTTTTACTTATTCCACAAATTCTTTTTTTGGTCATATTTTTAAATCAGCTAAATAGTTGATTTGTATTTGTTGTTTAACAAAAATAAGTTTTTATCTCTTCTAAAAATGATTCCAAGAATAATATTTTTATAGCCAATTGCACATACACAAAGTCCGTCATGTGTTACATAATTCTTTTATTTTCATACAATAGAGAACTTTTGTTTTTGTGAAACTTACAAGAAGTATGTACTGGCTTAAACTTTGAAGTCAATAATTAATTGGTATAATCCTTGGTGCTTGATATAAAAATAAAACTGTAATACATACTGCCATTGAAATAGATTATAGGAATTGAAAAGCTGAACAATCCTTGCTGTCACTGAAGGCACTAAATTTCTTGTAAGTGCTAATAATGATTGCCTTTGTGGTGCAAATATAATATTAAATTCTTTATCATATTTACCACTCTAGCTATGTTTAGATTAATACTTTGTCTATTGGCTTTCTATGGAAAAAATATTGAGCATCCTGGATATTGTGGCGTTGCCTGCTTTTTTGAAGAAATCCATTGCATACTCCAGAATTGCAATGAGTGTTATTTATTCCCCCTTGCAGCTGGTATTTATTAATGAAAGTGATAGTCAAGGTTGTGGAAAAACAATTAATGCATTTATTGATATTAAATTTTGTTGTATATGAAGACCTTGATGTTGTAAAAAAACTGTTAGTTGTATAGTTTAAATAAAAATTTTAATGAATGTGTTCTTATTTATTTTTTCTGCAGAAGAAATGAGTTCATTGGTTAAAAAAAGTTTAATAAGCACTTATTTATTTTTTTTATTATTCAATTGCCCAGACAGCACTAGGCAATAGGTGGAACAGTTAAACAAAGATGAACATATACATCCATTCCCTCGGTGGTGGATGAATGTCCACCTATGTGGGATTCGAACCTGCAATCTCGGTTTGATAGTTGCCTATTGGATATTACCCCTCTGTTGCCAAGGCCAGCTTATCACCCAATGTTTTTATGTACAGTGGAGAAACCTGGATGGTAGCAGAAAATCCTAAGTCTTTCAGTTTGTAAGATGTTTATTCTACTCACAGATACGACAGAAAAATAAAGGCCAATAGGTATTTTTTTACTAAATACAAAAATACCTAATAATTACAGATAAAAATTTGGACTTGGTAACAGAAAGAATTAAGCTTGCCATTACGGAATCACACCTATAGTACAATTTGTTGACTTCTTATTTATTTTGAAAATTTTGGTGAATTTAGAAGTTAATGGGGATTTGCAGTTTGCTCCATTGAAACTTCATCACTTAGGCTTCAGAGACCACTTCCATACCTGTTCATTCATTAGAAAGAAATCATGAGTAATATTAGTAATGAAAATTATGTTACACTTCTGCTGTGTCCCAGTATTTTCTCTTCAAGGCTTTAAACTCAAAAAAGTATGCAATATTGGTAGGGTATTTTCAAGTATGTGTAGGGGATTATAAATTCAAGAAAATTTTATGCACCTACATCATTTGTCCATCTTAAAAAATGTTTTCATTGGTGTTTCAAGGTAGGAAACTATGTAAAACAACTTCACAACCTAAGATTTCTTCAGTCATCAACTCTTTGAGTTTGGTTGGCAGCAGTTCTTCACCTAGCCTGAACCTGTGACACTTCACTTTCACATCCAACTGGCAGCTTAGCTTCAGTTGGTCTGTATTAGAAACCTAAGGATGCCTTCCAAGATGCAAGCTGTGAAAGTCTTGTGACTAATCAATATTTTGCCTAATCTACTTATTTTTTCTCTTTCCTTGTGGACACTAATTCTCCTCATGCCCTCTTTTTTACACCCCTTGTCTACTACTGGCTATCTTAATCATCCTCTGGTTATGGCATTATTTGAACATCTTCATTATTTTGCATTCTATAACCCCAAGTATTCAGTTTTGATTTCATACAGAAACATACTCCACAGATGTCTTCAGTAATTCCATCTTAAGGCCCAAGTTTACATTGCTAGATGGAACAGTTTTGCATTGCTATTGTAAAATGCCTTTTTTCAGGATCTTGAATTAATATATGCTTTTTTGCTTCAGAAGTAGCTGATGATTTCAGCTCCAAAACCACTGCCAGGAGTACCCTGAATTGGTATAGTTCATTTGCATTAACTTGGCTGATGACAACACGTGAGAGGGGAAATAAGTGTATAGGGATAAGTTAGGAGGGGTACTTGTAAGGTAGGCATCATGAGTAGTAAATGATTTTGGTTAAGGGAATTACCTCATTTTATGTAGCTAGATGTAAAAAAGCTCACCTACTCTGGTGAATGAGAGGAAATTGGCCTGCCCTACTTTTCTCTTCCCTTTACTCTTTCCTTCCAAATTGTTATTTATTCATGTCTCTCCTTTGGGGGAGGAGAGACATGTATGAATTTAAGACTTAACAATAACAGAATATTGAGATCATAGCCTTGATAATTCTTGTATATAAAACCAGGGTTCATCGAGGCCTTGACCACACTGCTGCTCTGGTGTTTATGACAAGAGTGTAGGTAGTACATGAAAACCTGTCAAGAATGACACAATCGTTCAGGGGGATGGCCAATCAAAAGCAGACTAGTGGAGAATAGAAGTTGAAACCTGGTGTTTGGGATGTATACTGAAAGCCAAGTGGATAGATAAATGAGGGTAAGGAGGTATAAGTAAAATAGAAAAAGCCAATGTGGAGCATGAAAGGAAAAAAAACCAGATGGAATGGGAATGACTTGAGGTATGATGGTCTGATAGGAGGGTAATAGTAGGGAACACCCCACAAGGAGGACCCAAGAAAAATAGAAGTATGAGGGATTGAATGAATATTTGGGTGAAAGAGAGCCATCATTGAATATTAAAGATTGGGGTTAACTCTTCTTCAGATATGAAGCTAGTTGAAATGTGCCTCAACACTTAAGGAAAAAACCATAAAAGCCTAGAAAACTATTCATCAAGAGAGGTTATTTTGACTAGGTACCTAGAGAATGATCAACCATTGCCTGCAACTATTTTAATCATGTTATTCTGAAAGTTCTTGGAAGACTAAAACCTGGATATCGGGAAAGTCTTTGAAACACTTCAAGTTCTTTTTACTAGTCCTACTTGTGAATCACTGTAAAAATAAAATATTCAAAATTATAAAAATTAAAATAGCCTTTAGGCTAATGGCTAATTTAGGTTTACCTATTAGCTTCAAAATATAATTAATTATAATTTAAAATTACAGTTACATGTTTCCCTAGTGAAAATGAAGTGTTGACAAAGTATGCATTGGAAATGTTGATGAGGTGTTCACAAAGAATGATTGGAAATGAAAGTATTCTTTTGGGAAGTGTGCAAAGAAATGTTCCCAAACTGTGCATGGGATGTTTGAGTGTACAAATATCAGTACACTCTGTGAAGTATTCCTTACGAATATGTTGAAGTCTTCACATTAGCATCATGCATATAAACGTAATACTCATGACACGCCATGATATGAACCCATTTTGTGCATGGGATTTTTGCTAGTTGGACAACTCGGATTTAATGCAAGAGCATCGCCGTGCACACATGCTACATCATCAACTGTATAACCAATCATTTATGGGCAACATGAATAAATGTTTTTTACAAATAATGATTACAGTACCTAATACTAAGTGTTGAAATTCTAAAGGCCTAAAATTTGTTAGAACTTAATTGTCATGAAAAAATTCATATTCTTGCAATCATATACCAAAAAAATCGGATACACACAACATTTTGTTTCTTGTCTTATTTGGTTGCTTGCAATTGTACTTACTTTGACTTGGAATTTAGGCATGAAGAAATGAAAGGGATGTGGAAATTAAATATCAGACTTGAAAAATGAATAGGTGGTCAAAATTTAAAAAGTAGTATATTGTACGATCCGGTACACGATTAATCTTAATGGTTCAAAAAAGTCTTGTTTTATGGTAGTGGTATACTGACGCACCTTTTCTATCGCAAAAAATGTGTCAATCAATATTTTCAATTATTTAAAGTGTGATTTTTACTATATAATTGCACTTTTGTCTCTAAACTTTTTTTTTTACTTTGAAGCCGATTTTATAATGGCATCTTATTTTGGCTAGCTTGATGTTTGGCTGCTAAAATCCAAATTTCGCTGTAGAAATATGTATGTACAATTTTAAGTATCTATAAATATTTAGATTAAAAATATCGATCGAAATAGAAAACAAATATTTTTTCTTAATTTATTACTAAAAAGGATTTATACAACAAGTGTAATCAACAAAATACCTAATTTATAAGTTGCTTTTGATGCAGAAAATAATTAAAGTTATTTAGATGTATTATTGAAGACAGGCATTTAATTTTAGTATAAATTTCTATTTAAATTGGTACATAATGACACAAATAATTTAAGTGGTTAGATTACTTAGTTCTACCTGGAATAAGAACAAAATAAAAGAAAATATCTAACCGAATGAGTAATTAGGTGTTTGAGTCACAGTGGACGTCAAAAGAAGTACTTAAACCAAACATCGCGCCATCATGCGCATATAAAAGCAGTTAAATGCCATCTACGTACAGTCTCATATAAGTAGCGAATGTAGCTCGTAGTTTGTCTGTGTGGCAGAAGTTTAGAAGTTAAAACCTGTATATATTTATATTTTGTTAGATGGTATGAATTTGGGAATTTTAAATAGCATTTATGAATTATATATGCTGTTAAATTGTTGTTAATGTTTGTCAGGTTGTGGAATCATGGCTATTCGCACGTGTGCTAATGCCAAGTGATATGCAATTGCTCCTCTTTTGTGTCTCAGATTAAACCATCGAACGACATGTCTATCAAAAGTATGGCACGATTGACGAAAACGACCCGAAATCTAGAAAAACCAAGACCTCTAAAACTAAGCAATATTAATCGACATAGTACTTTTGACGGGTCTTCTGTCAGGTTGAACTCTGGTAATTAATTAGGAAACCTTGCAAGTACAGTTGCAGGAATTAACATTGATTCTCTGAGATGGCAGTGTCATTATTATATTTTTATTGTATTTTTCAGTTGAAGAAATTATGCATCTTATTGATGTTGTGGCGGCAAGCATATCAAATGGTAACATTGACTCAACGATGCAAAGTAATGTTATAAATATGTGTAACAACCTCAAGGCGTACGGTCAACAGCTGGAAATCATTTATAAAGGTAAAAGAAATGGTTCATCACCATGGTGCTGTTTGTTTAAATATGTTACATTGTCAAGCACACACTAAGGGCACATAAGGTATGTTCGCCTGAAAATCAAATTTAAATTAATTTGTTTTTAGTAGCATAACTCTGTATAATAATTTTATTCTGTTTTGTCGCAAAACTGGTGATAAGGCCATAAAAGCTGCTTGAAGTTGATGATGAAAATGATCTTGCAATACCAATGTTTGTCTTCTTTTTCCGAAGCTGTAGTTATAAGCAAATAGACTGCCGAGTATCTCAGAAGCGAAGTACTCTTTGTCTACATATATATTTGGATTGAAATACGGTTTATTATTTGATGACGGTTGTTCATACACCTAAGCTAATAATTCTTGTGTGTCGCTATTATATGGGAATTCAATGCCTTCAGCGGAGTAAAGATTAATGGATAACAATGCAGATTAAATATGTGGGAATTGTATGGGGATTTGAGGGGTTAGTAGCTGTTAAAAATATATATATTGTAGAGCTCCTAACATGCACACAATGAAATAACACCATTGCGTATTTTAGAGGATCAGGTTCTAGTATAGTTCCAGTAATCTAATCAACTTTATACTAATTACTGTATGAATTATTGTAGAGCAACTAGTTTAAGTCAATTAAATTTAAGTAAGATTTTCCATTCTGTAGATCAGCTGGACCGTGCGTTTGTCACATTTCGCAACGGTTGTCGGGAAGAGCATTTGGATGTTTTGTCAAGACTTCATCTTTTGGAGATAATTGAATTGAGAGCAATGCAGTGGCAAAACAAGGACGCAGACTCTTACTATAAACAGAAGCTCCACCTATTGGAGGTAGGTGTTGGATTATGTCATGAGGTTTTTCAATTAGTATTCCAATATATTTCTTTATGATGGTTGCAGAGCTATCAGAACTATTTCAAATCTATAAATTAGTGGTGGAAGTCTCACTTGTTGCTACATTATTGTCCTTCTAGTAAGCACCCTGCGCTTAAGCTAATGTGTGATAGCAACCAACCTTTCCCAAATTGTGAATAATTCTTAAAACTTTGGAAGGTATGAAGCACTGTGTATACATGCAGCCAAAAATAATCTAATTCTAACGTTAAAAATGAGACTGCTGCCAAATTGGAAAACTCTACACTTTTTCTAGGTCAATGTAGTTACTTAAGACATGGAACTGTATCTGAAACCCTGTTAAGGCGAAATATTGATAGTAATTAAATAGTGAAAGATAAGAAAAAGTATATGATATTCTCAAATATCTAAGAATTGACATTGACCATGAAAAGGAGCAATTTGGATGATGGAAAAAAATCGAAGTTGAAGATTGTATGCAGTCTTTTCAAAAGAAAAATCTGTGTGAATTTGGGACTTGACCAGCAATATTATAAAAATTTGCATAAATCTCATGTTATCAAAACCAGCTGGAAAGGTTGCAAGGCTCCATGAATTGTTTTTGTTTAATATGTTAAACCCATTCAATAATGCTCATGCAGGGTATTTATTTAGAGCATTTTCAAATATGAAGAGAAATAGTTTCAAAATCAATTTTTGCATCTGATAGCTTTATCTGTTATTACACAATCATTAAAAATAAAGTTAGCTCTTAGTTGGTTGAATTTTAAATGATATATTCTCTATGAAATTGATAGTTTCAGGCATAACTTTGTGGAAATTGCCTGAGGATGTAGCCTGTGCGACGAAACTGGTCGTGTTGAAAATAAAATCTGTGGAAAGTCTACAAAGTTTTCATTAT
>LYUA01001534.1:262463-275365 GCA_002093875.1 Calopteryx splendens
TCACTGCAGCGTTAATATTCAAACTACGTCGCTGAACATGGTTTCGTTGTAAAGATAAAGGATGCATCTATTAGTTAAGTGGAAGGAATATTTAAATTTTGCTCCTAGTAATTAGAAAAACAAGGGTTATTTTAACGAATAATTTACATTTTCTCGATGTCTATTGCAATGAAAGTGAAACATTCGAAAATAGTGTCGCACTTAGCCACTAGCTTAATCAAACGAGATTTATTAACACTTTTGCCCAACAGAGATCCAACTCTCCAATAGTCACAATCAGGGAAAAACCACCAGAGCACCCTTAAGAGAACTTATTCTCAAAGACTTATCGGAGACCAATTTACTTGCCTTTTTTCACTGCCATCTCAACAATGACATTGAGTTATGGGGTCATGCCACTATGGCAAGCGAATTATTTATTTTAGAAAAAGAGCTCATTTGAGGAAATTATCAGGGAAATGTGAAGTTGGCTTCACTTTCCATTGGGAACTAATACAATTTGCTTCATGGTAGTAATATTTGCTCCAATCCAGTAAAACAAGAATTCGATAAAACGAGTGATTTAATGAGGTGAGGCCGTGAGGTCTCATTTTATCAAGGATACTGTATGTGATTCCAGAAGTTTTTGTGCTCCACAGATAAAATTGAGTTTGTAGTTATTGCTAAATGTGGTGTGGATTTTAAAAGAATGGTGTTTCAGTTAGCCAGTAAATAAGTTATCCCGATCCATAATAAAAATTGGAAGCAAATACCTTCAGCTAAAATTGTATTAAGAAAGTAAATCATAAGGTTTTAGTGGAACTTCAACATAAAAATTCACCCTTGAAAAGCATTTATTGTATTCTGACAATTCAACTGCAATGGAGTTCTGTTGACATATGCTCCTAACTCCTGTTTTATTTAATGTGCCTTCATAAATGAGTGGAAGTTACCAAAACCACAATCACGCTACAGAATTTCTATTGGGATGCAATGAAATTCATTAGTATGCAAAATTTTAATCTTCAAGCTATAACGAATTTCTTTTATAAATGTGGAAGAAGAGTTGTAACCAAAGAACTTTAGGATTGGTAAATTACATATGTACTATCATAATTTTAGAAAAGTGTAAATAATGTTTTTAAGTCCTTGCCTACCTACAACTATGTATTGCATTCAACAATGCCATGGTAAATAGAGTAGGTATATCTTTCTCTTATTCTCAATTTGAAGGCTGATTGAAGATTTAGTCGATAAGTTTTTCAAATAAAAAAGTTCTATAAAAATTCTCTTGTTTTCTTCACGAATGTTGAATTTTTGATTTTGGTCAAAACAAGTGAAAAAACTCACTGAAGATACACCGATAGTTTATGAGGTCATTGGATTTAGTCATTTCACAGTACTCATTCATTCATTTCTCAGTATTTGCTTCTACAAGTTATTCTTTCAACCATTTTCGTGCTTTTCATCTTGGAGCAATGAAAATTCACTTCACAATTTAGCAGTAAATGTTTAATTAATCTACCTAAAACATTTAGTTAATGTATTATAATTGCTTAATTCTTAGGATGTTTTCTCTCCCGCTTCACTACAAAATATCCCAAATTACTCTTTATAGGCAGCCAATGAAGATGTTGCAGGTGAGCCTGGAAAAACACGCAGAGCCAATTTTTCTAAGGTACCAAGTAAAGATGTTGAGACTGCTGATCAGAATACCTCATCTGAAGATGGTGGTGAGTTATTTTTCACCTGTCAATTGACCTGGAATGTGAATTTGTGTACTCATCTGGCTTTAACAGAATTTGTGACTGAGGCATGTTGTAATGTAATATATTACGCATTTTCTGTACCCCTTTATTTACCTAACCCACTTTCCCAGACTCAGACTGTTCAAATATTCCTCTTATGACACAACTATAAAACATTAATTTCTTTCATTAACTTGAAATTGAATAATTATCATATAATTTTCTTTTTTTACTCTAGTAATATTGTCATTGATGATCAATTTCAGTTTGTACGATTGCAGTTTGTTCGGAAATGCAAAAAATCTCTTGCTAGTTGCCTTTAAACTTTGATAGACTTGGATTTAGTTTATGATTCATATTGCTTCTTTCTAGTTGACAGAAAAATCCTGTTCAGGTTTTTCAAACTGTACACAAATAATTTATATTTAAATTAAGTGATTCCTTACTGGATAAAATTGCCCTTGATTTCAAGCATGGGGAGAGCATATAGATGAGAGTCGAGTTATTATTCCATTGTTAGCTGTTTGTACATTTCATTATTGTTGTTTTCAGAGAAATAACCAGTGTCATGGTTATTTTTGCATCACATTTTTAATAAATTCACTTGGTGTTATTTATTTTTATTCCTTGATATTTTCTAAAATAGGAGGAACACAGTACCTATGGTTATTTTTAATTAAAATTTCAGTGTTATGCATCCATTATGCATAATTTTACAAATTTAATTGTTTATTTTAAATGTTAAAAAATGCGTACATTACTTGCTCAAAAATAAATTTGCAGTAAATTTTACTTTGGCATGTTAAATGTTTTATGTAAATTATAATCCAAAATATAAACATTTATTTAGAGAATGATGGAAAAAAATGGTAAAAAAGTTTCCTTTAATTCAATACATACATATTTACATATTGCAAGTAGCATAATATTAAGAGAAGAATTTAAGTGGTTGATTATTTCAGTGGCAGAACTATTTTGTCAAAATTGATGCTACGGCGAAATACATTTTTTTAAATATTTATGATATAAGTTAACCAAACTTTATACCAGATGTTTGAAAGATAAAAAGGGTGGGAAACAAATCTACATTACTTGAGCATTTTCTAGAGTCAAGAGTTTTAGATTGGGCTAGAAAATTTTTGTGATATCATTCCATTTAAAAAATTTAATAATTAGTTAGAACGTATTTCTGATAAACATTTTCCTAAACCAAGGGATTCAGGGAGAATTGGTAGATCAATAGGAGAAATATAGATGGACTAATTGTTATTGTTTTCTAGCAAAACTACAATGAAAACCTTATATTCTGTCTAAAGGCTATTTCAGAAGTCTCAGCTTAAGTAATAATTTATGGGGAGAAAACAACTGTGGTCTAATTGTTTGTATCATTCTCTATCATGGCCCAGAACACATTTAATGCTTTGGGGGAAAATCCTGAACCATGTCTTGAGTTATTTTTTGTGGTTTATGTTTGGGACTTGCAGTTTCCAAGTATTCAGATTTGGAAGGAAGGGTTGAATCACAATTTTTGTTACTATTATTGTACTCTTTGGGATCCACATATGGTGACTCATTCAATTGATTAATGAAGAAAACTAATGCTTCATCATCAAAACCAGGTGGAAATACATCTTTTGTGCATAAAACCATTTTTGACGGTGGGTTTCTTTATGCCTCAAAGCCACTAGCTCAAAACAAAATTTATGTATAAATCACCCATGACACAATACAACCATACATGCACCATCCTAGGCTTTACATAGCAAATAGTATGCATATATATTTTATAAGCCATAAATTGTACATAGGATGCTTATTTTGATGAAATAAATGAAGCAATGTGATGAAAATTTGATCCTCTCATTTACAATTGCCTCCTATGATTGATTGAAATTGGATTCACCTAAGGCAAATGTTTATGCCAGCTGTAGGAAGTTGTATGGTACCATATAGTAACCAGCTAAAGAGTACTCACGGTATAACCCTTAAGGGAACTGGATGAGTTCTGAAATTTTTCTCATGTGCTGTGGTCGAGTACATTCATTTGGTGGCCTACCATTCACTCATCTATTCCACAAAATGAACCTAATCAAAGTTCTAGAGTCAGGTTTGGCAGCAATCATGCCTCTCTCCTTCCTCCTTCCCTTTCTACTTACCCACTGCCTTTCGCATCATGAGTTCTCAACAATAGCTGACTTGCTGGAACAACAGTAATGGCTATAGCAGCAGATAAGCCCTTGCCTATCCTTCTCTCTGTACAGAATGCTAAATGAATTCCCTTGTCTCTGCTATGTCATCTTGTTATCGTTAACTCTAGTCATCACTATAGTAAGGCCAAATGTGCAGAATTACAAAAATGTATAAAGTATGTCATCAGAGTGTAGATTACACAGGGGAAAAAGAATGGGAGTAATGCAATATATGTGTATATAATTGTTTATCAGAATGGATAGCGCCTAGGAAATATGGCAACCAGAGTGCTCAACTCCCATTAGATACTACATATAAAATGTGAGTCTAAAATTATGCAATCATAATGCAAGTCTAAAATTGTGCAATCAAAATGTGAGTTTTAAATTGTAAGCTACAAGATCTTCATAAGGTGTTTCGTAAAATTCATTTTTTGTACTGTGAACCCATCTGAAAGTGGGAATCCAATGTATTACCGTTATTTACTAATCAATTTCAACTTAGATGTGATATCACACTTTTGATTTTGTCAATTTTCAATTTTATTATTGTTACCTAAATTGCTTGCTTACTTCTAACCCCTGAGAAAGGTAAGCTGATTCCAACTGTGGATTATTATATATTCTGAACTTATTAAGTCTTTAGTAAAGTTGTACTCAATGATCGATGACGAAAATGATCAATCATTTAAAAATAATTTTTACCTTTTTCTTGTTGCTCAAGCTGGAGTTGAATAATTTGGAATGTTTTTAGGCAGTCTATCTCTCTTTTCATGATTAATATGAATGAGAATAAAGGTAATAATTCCATCATAATTCACTATTTTAAATAAACCAAGTAGGTAAATACTTTAAATGTTTTAATTATTTTGTTCATTTGCCTGACAAATTGGCATTTAATTTTTTTCCAGGTGAACCAAAATAATTCTAATAAGAAATATAAAAGCCCATGCACATAAAAATTATGTGATAATAAATGTAGTAATAACCATCTATTAATGTGTAAAGATGAATTTCTTCCTTGTAATTCTTTACGTAAAAATGTGGTGCAAAGAACGTATAATTGAGCATGGATAAAGGAAATCCTTAAGCCAAGTTTAGCAAATGCTTTTATTCTCAACCAAGATACTTTAGTGGGTGAATGCCCAATGGCATTATGTAGGTAGTACATAATTTGATAAATCATCCTCATTTTGTGAGATGCAGTGCTTTTATTCTTTGTGCAGATCATTTTCATGGTTATGATGGTGCAATGACTTTTCTTTAATGCTCATCTCATACATTTACTCCATCTCCAATCACCCTTTTTATGTGCTTCATTTGGCCATAAAAAATCTCTGGGATAATTCTGAATGTGAAATCTGTTAAATTTTGAATTATTCAAGCTTTTGTATTGTTGCTGCTGTGTGGATTGTGGGAGAGGGGAGCAAAATCATAAGAGGCATCTGGGTATATACATTAAGTAGAATAGGTGTAACCATAGGAGATCATTGAGAACTAATCATTATTGGCATTTTATAGAACCTTTCAATATGAATTTCAAAATCAAGTTTGATGCATTTTTTAATTTAATAAACACATTACAGTTTATAGCCTTCTTGTTTGGTTAGGTGCCTTCTTTTTGCTTTGTGCATAAATTCTGCTCAGTGTGACACTCACCACTGAATTTTAATATTTTGGAATTTAGATAAATTAAAATGCTGCAAAGAACTTCTCACATGTCATGTAAGTCACAATTTATTTTCATGAAAGAGAATTTATTCTGACAACACAGTGTGTTTATGTCAATGAGCCAGGTTATTGGGAATACATATTACACTCCTATGTACTCAGTGGTGACAATTAACTCTGTTTGTCTCCAGAGTAACCTTGGATTTTTCTTGAAATTGATGAAAGTGGTCTATCCCCTACCTTCCCTTTTCTTGACACCTTCCCCTCTCACACTTATTTTTTTATCTCTCATAACTCAGCCTTGACAGCTTCAAACCTCAGAGAGTAAGTTGGAGAGTCTCCTCACCCACAATTTTTGATAGTAAGGCTCCTCCCAATCTTCATGGCAGTCAAAACATTCAATAACGTTACCAAATTGTGTAATTGTAATTGGAGGAATTTCAAACGGAGCTGCAACTTCCACAATGGTGACACTACCTAGTTCACATATCCAAAGCTCTTTAAAAAAGTGTTTCTCTTCAGATAATACAGGGCGAAAACTCTGCAGTTGGTTACTCTATGGTAATACCCAATGTACATTTTAATTCCTTCTGCATTTCATCTGAAAACTTTTCAAATAGGTTGCAGCCGATAGTTCAGCACAACAATTTTTCTTTAGAGATTATACAATGATCAAAGAGATACTTTGAAATCTGTTATGGTATTTGTTAGTGGTAGAATGGTCTGCCTCTAAACTGCAGTAGATAATACATGTAGATATTTTCTTATTTTAAGATCTCAAATCTGTTGAAACAAAGGCATGTGCAAAAAATGCTCATCAAAATAAAATTAAAAGCATTTTTAATTGATAAACATATCTAGTTTTCAGATAATCCATCTAAATTATTGTGTATTGTGATAATTAAGACTTTTATTTGGTTTTAAAGGCAATATTTTCATTATTGAAGTATATAATCATTGTTTTGATTGAATACTGCAAATACAACAATATATTGTCGTTGGTGCTTTGAGCATAAGTAGAAAATGGCTCTGGCGGTGATCATTGGGTGGCACTCAAAGGGTTAATTTTAAGTCTGGTAATGTATTGAGAGCCAATACTCAAGTGAAAAACAAGTAGAAGTTAGGTAGAGGAATAAGCTAACTCCATGTATCTAAATATTTTTACATGACAATTAGAATTCACTATGGCTTTTATTCTTATTTTACAGACTATTTGTCAATTATTCATTTTTATTCATTCCTCTTTCAAGAAGATTGCTTTATAATGTCATCTTTGATGTATTTATGCAATATGGTATCTTTGGAACATTAATGAATGCACCTAGTTACATAAATGGATAAGTGCCTTAATAATGAGTTTAAAATGGTAGCAAAGTGAGAATAACATTAGGAGGGTGAAATTTTTATGTCAGTATACATCTTTGAAGATTAGCAAGGCTACTTATATGTGGCATTCCATATTTAAAATATTGTTCAAATTATATCATGTAGTGACTAACACACTACAATATACAGTAAAGATATAAAAAAAGTCATTATTTTCCACCAATACATCATAACTTTAATGTTAACACGATTTCTCTCTCTTTATTACTTCAGGTGAATCTGATGTTACCTTTAAGCAGTCACTACCAAAATCTAATGTAACTTCTACGGAACAAAAGAAGCAGCCAGAACGCCCTGTGCCTCCTCGCCCCACAAAAATCCGCTACACCAATGATTTCTTGCTCAATTGTGCAATGTCACCATTGAGCCAAATTCCACCACCCAATTGGGATACCATCTCAAATCAATACCCATGTATTGTTCGCAAGGTACTGCTGCCTCCGCCATCTCCTATCCTCTCCCCACGCACGAATTTCATTCCTCCTCCACAAAAGCTTGTGTGGAGCCCAACATGGCCAACTATTGCTCAAGTTCCTGCTCCATTTTCTCATAACCCATTTTGGAAGAGGACTTCTAACTTTTAATTTATTTTCCTTTGCTTTCTCTACTTCAACGTACCTGACTTCCCTTGCTTGGATGTTGGTGAATTAACCAGCTAGTTTGACTGCAACTGTAGTTAGTCATGGGAAACAATTATTTGTTGGATGTTCTATAGTGAGAGAAGGGGGCGGGGGGGGAAGTGGTATGCAGAAAAGGCTGTGTTTTTTTTTTAACAAAGGTCCCTAACATCTTCTTTTGGGATTATACATAGTTGAGATTTTGTAGTCTCAATTTAAAATAAATGATTATCCTTAAGCTCAGGCTCAAAATGTGGGAATAAATCAGAGGATTTTTTTTCAATTAATGATATGATTTTAAGAACTTATTGAAATAAGATATTGTATGTTGTTGTGTTACTTGCTAAAGGTTTAAATGTAGAGGAAATAATTTGAATCTCCACTAAACTCTTGAGCAAGCATGAAACTTCATTTTCATATGTATATGTATGTACATGTTTGTTCCTCAAGGGATTTTTTATTGATGCTGCAAAATCATTTTTAAGGATCCAGGAAATTAAACTGTGGTTGATTTTTTCTGGGAAATGGGTATAATTGGTGCTAATTAATGTCCCAGAATTGTCAGGCATCATGCTATTCATTGTATTCTGTAATTGATCGTTATTGTCAAACAAGGGTAACAGTTTGAAATTTTGTTGACTTGGAGGCTTGTTGTGATGTGTTGCTGATGATAACCTAATTCCATTGTCTGCCTAGTTATTTTTAATTAACTAGCAATATTCATGCATGATTGTATTCCATAGTCATTAACGGTGTGACATGCAAGGTCTTGGTGAAATGTTGCCCCAACCATGCCCAAATGGTTTAATTAACCTTCTTAATGTGGTGCTTTTATCATGTTCTAGGTTTCTGTATCAATTTTTCAATAAATTAACAGCTTATCAGTGATGATGTGTAAAACAAAATCTAATTATACCTACTATTTTGTCTCTTATAACAATGGATATGTCTTTCTTGCTTCATTTTTAATATGTTGCATGTATAGTCTTCATTTCTTGTAAGTTGACATGACATAAATAAATTATATGTCTGACTCCTCCTACAAATGTTTTTCTGTGGACATTGAGATGTTAATTTATAGTCAAGAGTAAGGCAAAATCTAAAATTGTTTTTGGTTTCAATGACTTCATAACCATTGTCAAAACTACTGCTTTGGGAAATGGAGGAGACATAGTTGTTAGAAATGTCCTATTTCAGGGTTTCTACAGGAATGAAGAACCTGAGGAGTCAGAAATATTCATTAAAACAAATGGAAATTCAAAAATTTTGGTCCTGAAATCCTAAAAATCAAAATGGTAATTGGTTGAGTAGTTTCAGAATCGTAATGCAGCATGTTCTCATGCATGTTACTACTTACTTCCATACAGTCTAACATTTGACTACATATCATTTTGTATTTTTAATATGAATACATACATTATGAGTCTATTTTCAATTAGAAAAATTGGAAGCTTGAGCTTGTTAAGTAGATGAAATACATAATTCTTGACCTGTACTACCTTAGAATAATTACTTTAATGCAAACTCTTTATGCATTTAGTTAAAATTGAGAAATGTGAGGGACTCTCAAAATATAATAATACACTAACATTTTATTGGGAAAAATTTGTTTCATTACGGTGTTAGATAAAGTGGGAATAGCTGTATAGTTATTTTTATTGACTCAATTAATTGCATTTGCTATTTCAGAGCATATTATTATTACAAAATATCCAATGATACCAATCTAAATGTCAGGATTAGAATTTTTGTCATAAAACATAAAAAAATATATATGTAACACTTAATTCGTGATTTATGCATAACAATTTAGCATTGGTAGTTTCATATCAGTGGTTATGCAATTGGTCATGTATTTTGAAATACAATAATTATTTATTTTGCTATTAATGGGGTACATGCTGATTTTTCTAAAAACACTATGTTAAGCTAACTTCTGAAATACTTGTTTTTAATGTTTCTGAAAGAATTTGTGGTACAATTTTCTTGACAGTGATGCATACATCGGGGGATGACTGTATGCGTTTGGTTTTTATGACTACTCTGATTGACTGGTTAACAGATGTCATATTTCATAAGACGTTAAATCTTGACTTCATCAATTTTAATTAATACAATTTCAAACAAATTACTGTTTCAACCAAATTGAACAATATGCGACTCTTTGGTATTTATATTCAGTACATTATCATAACACCTCTTTAAAATGTTTAAATTAGCTGTTATGGAGTATTAAATAATGCTATTTTGTGTTGAGGCAGAAAGTCAAACAGTATCATCCTCATATAGTGTTACTCTACCACCAGGAATATTGTTAAAAGATCATCATCATTTAAATAAACCATTTATATAATCATTTATATAAACCAGAAATAAGTTGGCCTATTTTGGACCCTTTAGGAACCCCTGGTATGGTGGTAGTGCTGCTGGAAGAGTATATCATTATATATGTATAAGGTTACTATGTATACTACTCTTCATAGTCATAGCCAAACGACATGAGCTTATATTGTCACAGAAGATAACTTAGTTGGGGAAATTTCCTTGAATTCTGTTAACGAGCAATTTCCAGGGCTGAATAATCCTTTCACAGGATTTGATGAGGACAAAAACCCAGGGTGGAAGAAATCCTCATTGTATTTAATATTCATGTTAGTTAGTTATTCATATGGATTGTATCTAGAAAGATGGAAATAGCAGGCCCAATAAATATTATTTACAAAATTTAAAAAAATGTCTCAGGTGATGACAGTGTGTTAGCAGTTGCCTCAGAAGGGACTCGTTCAAATTTTGATGTCTTTGAAGAAATTTTAAAATGTCAAATTAGAAATGTTAATTAATATGCAAAATGATATGAATGAATGAAGAAGCATATGCATATACTAATATGCTCTTGTATGAATATAGAGACATAAAATGATGGTCCATCACCAATATAGTAAATGTTGTATGAAATAATCTTCAGAGATGCATACATTGCATTAGTTGCCATGGTTTAGTATTGAGAGTAGTTGACTGAGAGCTAATATGCCCATGTGTACTGATTGAAGTACATACATAAAATGTCTAAGATTTTTGTGTACATTTTTATCTATTTTGATTATTATTTACATCTATAGTTTTGTACTGAAATAATCGCTAATGCTAATTGCATGTCCTTGGGCCTGGAAATTTCACCATAAAGTTAAGTATAAATGGGTGCCTATTCATGGAAGCTACTAATACATGTTAATTTCCATAGATTATGTAATCAACATTAGTTTTTTTTAATGAATTCACTGCAATACATCAATATACGAAATAGATTCAGTCTGCGATCGTATGCGAAGTTCTGTGATCGTATTTGCGGCTTGATGAACTGCTCAAATATTTTTTTCTGAGCATCTGCTCATACATGTTTATTAAAATAAATTTCATATTCATAATTGTACCTACAGAATATTTTCCAATTCTTTAATGCAATATTCTATGGCTTACCAGATCATCACATTGCAAAATTCCTGTTGGACTCTAAGTAATATTGGTCATGCTTGTCCCACTTCACTGGCAGGAAACTTAGACGGAATCTATACTGTGAATAGAATGGTCCCTATCCCAAAAGCTGCCATGAAAATGTCCTTCCAAATCCCAGAAAATCCATCTGTGACACATGACCATAGGTAGAATGTGCTTATGTGATTCAGGTATCAGAGACCATTCCATTTCTGGTTGTGATCACTTTGCATGTTTGGTGATATGAGTAGATTCTTATGCTTGTTTGCAAATATATAAGGATGCTCAATATTCAAATGGCACTGTTATACTTTCATCACTAAAAAATAGTGCTTAACATGTTTTTAAATGCAAATAAAGATTACAGCCATGAGAGAAAGATACAATTTATTTTAGGTAAAAAACAAGATGAATAAAACTTCAACATCATAATCATAGTTTGTGCAAGTAGGGTCAAATTGTCCAAGTATTTTGGAACTCTGTCAAATTCCTGAGATGTGTACTTTTAGCTAAAGAAAATGCCATGCTCTCTTTCAGTGAAGTAACCAGCCAGTGGGAAAAATTGAGATAGTCTGTTCTTACCCAATTTATTAAAAAAATGGGGGAAAATTAAGAAAAGGACATTATTTTAAATTATTGAATATGACAGGTGAATCAGATATTCACTATATGTACTGCTTCTTATAGTTGTGAGACCAGTTCTTGGTGTTGGCATAGGCCATTGTGTGTGCAAGCCCAAACAAAAACTATATTAGGACCGAGTTCAGTGATACAGTGGCACCCACAATTCAGTGTTGGACCACAAAGTACCCAATCATGTTCCAAACAGGAGAAAAATGAATGAATATTCATCGAGAAAATTAGGAAAACGTCAAAATATGTATCTATATTATGACTGGCCATGATGTTCAGGGAAAATGTTAATGTCAGTTTTAATTTTTTCTGATAAAGGTTAAAGGTGGTTATTTGGTCTTTATGGATATCTTGCTATAATTATGCAAACAAGGATTTTATAAAAGCTTTTCATTTTAGATTTAAGGGTGAATGAGTATTATTTCAAATGCTATGGTGGCTGTGGTGATAAATGTGCATTTGGGGGTATTTTCTCATTGCATGGGCTAGTTTATGGTGAGAATAATCATTGCCATTAATATCTGTGTCTTCATATCATAAAATATCTGTTTTTCAATTTTAATGTGTAAATGGTCATATTCATTGGCATTTTACCTTGTAGTTTTAGTTTCAGGCACTCCTTGCAGGGTTTAATGGAATGAATCAAACATTGAGTCTCTTCACCTGTTCCAACTCTTTCAGCCTTTGTTGCTTACTGTTATCTTTCATTTGCTCAAAAATACTTACCTACTTATGTATTCTCATTCTTTCTTGCCTGTGCATACCTGAAATTTTACATTCTTTTTTCATCCTTGAGTAGCCAACCTCCCTCCAACATCTCCTCTATTTACTTTTTATCTCTCCAAATTTCCTCCATTCTTCTCACTTTTTCCATTTTTTTCCAAACTCTCATATTGAACACACATCCTATCTTCATTCATCCTTCTTCTCTAAGTTCTGTTTCTGGACTAAAATGATGTGGTTCAAGTTAGTGTTTTACAATTATTTGCCTATTTACTTTTTCCCAGTCATCAGTTCTCTCTTCATTTGAAACATATTCTAACATTATCCTAGTTTTAAGTATGCTGTATGAGTAATTTATTATGCTAAGATAATATTGCCTGATTATTATTATTATTGATAATCTACCGGTTAAGTTAGGTCTCTGATGGACACACTCCTAAAGAAACCCTTTCGTCATTTCTGCA
>LYUA01001534.1:401467-411998 GCA_002093875.1 Calopteryx splendens
GCGTTGAGGAAACCCGTTAGAGACTCCTCGCCGTGGGTCCAGAAAATGAAGATATCGTCCTCACCCAGAGAGCTGGTTGTAATGCTGATATCTTCAAAAATTCCGTTACAAAAAGAATAGATGTGTTCATGGAAGCATAGGCAGTCAATGGGGGTGTCAGTGTAGACCTTGTAGGATTATATGAGATGGTTTAATTTAAAATTGAAAAAACTTTATTGTTAATAGTGTGTTTCCGATAACTTTTTTAAATTGAACCATAAAAATACAATTGTGACGAAACTAGTTAAAGGAATTCTTCCAATTCCTTGATTAACTCTGAAAAGGTTTTTATATTTATTTAATTACAACTTTTTTCGTTCTCGAGGTTGAATTGTGGGGTAGTCACAATAACATGGAAATATTCTTCCCCGACAGTTGCTCTTTATATGTCTTTTTCAATCAAAAGTGGTGGAGAATTTCTTCTCTAACTTTCAAGTAATATGACAAGAATTGACGTACAACCGATTGCGTCATGAAACCATGCCTGTAGAAAAGGCTAAGCGCCCGTTACAACGCAAAAAAAAGGTGTTTTTGTATGCCTATATATACAACACTTCTGTTTCTCAGAGCTTGGCGAAGGTTCCCATGCTTAGTGTTACAGATCTTAACATATCGAGTTATTCAATTCGAAAATGAAGCCTAGAATACAGAACCTCGTTCATAAAAAAAACCAGGACAAGAGGTGCCTTTACTCAATTTAAGGGTTTAATGTCATGCCTCACTTTCCTGTGACGTCATCGTGCAAAAATTAACTCTTGACGAAATCATTTTCCTGTCTCCAATTC
Organism: Calopteryx splendens; assembly: GCA_002093875.1. NCBI lineage: Eukaryota > Metazoa > Arthropoda > Insecta > Odonata > Calopterygidae > Calopteryx > Calopteryx splendens. The sequence continues at coordinate 402,292 of LYUA01001534.1, forward strand.
ATAATGGTCTCATTCGCAACTTTTTATTTCCTTATCTGTTAACAGTTAAAAAAAATACTGGTATTATTTCGGTCTTCAATCTATCATCTAATTTCCGAATTATAGGCGACTAAGAATCGAATCTCAAAACCCTTTCTCTGAAGGGGAAGGCCGAGTCATTGCTTCACAAATCGCTTGCATCCAATCGCCATTATACTTATATCTTGTCTTGTCGATCCAACGATGTCGTCTGAGCCATTCTCGACTCTCAGATGACTTAGGAACTATTAATAACGGAGTGGTCGGCAAATTTAGGGTTTTTCATTGTACGAGATAATGGATGATCGGAGAAGAAAGACGTTTTTACTACAATTCATTTTTTTGGATCTACTATTGAGTTCATGAATAAATTTAAAATTTCGCGTAAAAGTGGTTCTTCTCATTCAAGCAGCAACCTCATTCAAGCAGCAATCAAAGAGGCTTCTTTGTAGGTGACGAATAAATATGGTTTAACTCAAAACGTTTTTAGTTGGGACAGGCAAGGATCTCGACGTCCTCGGTGCTTTTGGTTGTTCATCTTGTTTAAGATGAGGCCCATCTGCCACTCATACAGATTTCCGTGGACTGGAGAATGCATGCAAGAAGATGAGCCGTTGAATTTGAGAGGTCTTAAATGCAGGGCCATCCCTTCTCATTTTCTCCCTCCTCCCCGCCAAGCAAAACGGGCGAATCTCATTTTCATGGATCGAAGTTACCTCACAACTCGATTAACCATTAGGAACACTATTTACTCTTGAGTCTTAACCTTTTTTTATTTCGCCCTTTTTTATATTGTTGAAATCAGCTGTATATCTGACAGTTTTGTGAACGCCTAGCCTCTTCTAGAGTTTCACTCAGTGCATCTTATCAATGTCTTTCTCCAAGGATTTATTTTGTAAATTAACTTCGTATTGCTTTCAGTGAAACTGATAATATTCCACATATTTTTATATTCTCAGTTTGTTACGAAGTTACATTGACTGTACAAATGTTGCCATTTATCAAAGTTTAATCCTACTTTGCAACCTCAGGTGCTGTTTTAGGAAGTGAAGTGTTTGCTTTCTGTAGTTATAGGGAGGTGCGATCTATGGCTGGTTAAAATAGCATAGTAATTAGTACGGCACTGTAAATATGGGCACTGGATGAAGAGAGAGAAGAACAATATTTTGCCTTTAGCCTCGTCCAAAGGAAACCGCCCATCTAACAATCCGTTGTCTCCACTCGGAGCGATTCACCCCTTCGCCTAAGAATGGACCGGAACACTTCGCAGTGAATCCTATATCGTGGACATTGCATCTCGTGCTTTACAACTCCCTGCTTCCTCATCCTTCGTTCTTAGGAATTGGCGCTTAAAAGGTGCCGAGGGTTGGGAGCGTGGAGGAAAATGGGCGCGCCTGCGTGTGGGGAATAGGAAAAAAAAGGCACAGGAAAAGGTGGGGTTTAGGTCGGAGAGCGAGGGCTTTTCCCTCCCCCCTCGCACACCTAGAGGGGAGCGGGGCGAATGGCGGTGGGAATGATAGGGGGAGGAGGCGGAAACCCTTGCCATCAACGGGGCTCGCCCTTCCAAGGGTTCCGGGGGGTAGCCGCCAGCGCGATACTCGTTCCCCCCGTCAGAGGGAGCGCGCGTGAGGCCTCCCTTTGGGCGGGGTCAGAAATTCGTATCCGCGGCAGAGAAGTGCAAACGATCTCCCTCCCTTCTTCCCCCTCTACTCCCCTCTCCCTCCATCAAACTTCGAGGCGCCACCTCCAAAGACCGACACAATTTTTGCCATTCATCTGCCACAACCCGTTCCGCCTTCCACCCCATTAGTCCCTATAAAAACAATCCCTTAAATTGAATGCCTTTCCTCTCCCTCCCCTTTCATTCGCGTTCTCTTCTTCTCCTGGAATATATTTCACGAGTCGGGCTTATAATAATAAATTTCTTTCCCGGGAGTTGTCGAGAATGGTGATGTTTTTTATGCCATATGCCTCCTTGCTCAAGTTTCTGGCGCTAGAGGTACTAATTAATATTTTTTGGAGGTCCCAACGGTCAAGTAAGCCAGTTGGCGAGGCATTTTTTTATCACCATTGCATGTTGGGGAGAGATAATCGCGTGGAAATATTTTCTTTCGTGTAGGAATACAACTTCATGTCGGAGTTGGGTCGTTTCAAGTATGAAATTGTTATATGCACACCATTGCATTCCAAGAATTAGGTATGTCGTAGATGAGTCACGAGATTCAAATACCTGATTCTCTTTTTGTAAAAGTTCATTTTCAGTATCAACGTTTTGCCGCATTCTACAAACATCTACCCTCTACCACATTGTGTTCTAAATTTCGGCATCACGGTCAGAAAGCAGGTTTAAGTTTTATTTTGTCCCATTCCGAGCAAAATATACGCCCATCTTCCTAGCCGCTGCCGCCCCCGATATATCTTCTCTTCCCCTTATCAAAAGCATACTTTGCGTGTATAGAAATAGTAGTCGAATTACAGGCCGTGCATATACGTGCATTAAGCCAGTCGCATAATCGTATAAGCAAAGAGAAGTGATTTGAACCTTATGTGTTATCGAATCGTATTAATAAAATGGAATTTTATCATCAGTCAATGAACTTCAAAGGAGTTAATAGCCATCTATCGCACGATTTGTTTGTTGTAGAACTCCACTCTGGTCTCGTATCTGTTATTTCACTTTGTGTTCATATTTCTTCGCTTTCATCTTTCCCATTATTTGTTTAATGTATCCTGTATTTAATTTTGTCCGTTCACGTTTTTCTTCCACGATGGGGTAGCTTTTTAATCTGGCACGAAATCTGATTTTTACAGAAGATTTCGCTTGATGTAGGTATGTTTTGGTAGATGCATTTATTCTAAAACCAGTTGTAAACGCGTGAAATGAAACCGCCAAACTCGGGGATGACAGATATTAAGTCATTTTTCTGGTTCAAGGTATTCATAGAGTAAAATACTCATATTTGAGAGGGCATCTCATGACAGGTGACAAAATGAGTTGTGATCGAAGGCGACTTTACCTTTCGAAGACTTCCCAAAGCTCTCGAATAAGTTGGGTTGTGGAGTGGAACAAACTGATTCAGATGCATCCAGCTTTCACCCAAATACCCATAGCCAATGTTCAATTTGATAACTGTGGTGGTAGTGACCCAAATATCTCCTTCAGGAATACGTAGCCCGAAGAAGTTAGGCGTAACAAAATACTTTCATGCAGTTTTTTCTTTGTCGACGTTCATCATTCTTCGATACTCGTAAAATCGTAAAAATATTTTCTTCAGTTCAGTATCACTATCAGATTCAGATCTTCACTATCAGATTGTCAACTTTGCCCAATCAGCTTTGTTTCATAATGTTGAATTATATAGCTTTAGTATAGGAGTACATATTGCTACTTCAAGTAAGTAATCGGCTATCCCTCCCCTCCAAAGTAGGGTAAAATTCTTAAAAGTATGATAAACCGTGCTTAAAAGTATGATAAATACCACCACTGAGAGGAATACGGTCAGTACCAGCTAGAGAAAGAAAACATACTATATAAATATAAACGTTTTGGGTGAAAGCTCTCTTTACGAAGGTCAGTGATGAAGTGATTATTGATAAACATGCTTCTAATAAGGGTGACGGTCATAAATATATATAATAATAGCAAGCCCAGATTGCTATCTAGATATTAGTTAATTTTATGACGATGGACGGCTAAGTGTCATGACATGCTTCATAAGTCTTACAAAGATGAATAAGGGGCTAGCCGGAAAAAATGAAATAATTACAGCTCTTTCGTACAACCTTTGTGTAATCTATCTTTTCTATTACCACATATTTCATGGATACCTAAACGGCCACCGCGTACGTCAGAATTTTCGCAGAGCGTTGTGGCAAGCAGACGAGATATTTACGACGTAGGAAGTTTAGGTTCGTCCCTTTTAAGTAAAAACCTCTCGAAAAAACAGGCGATAGATTAAAAAACAGGGAAATTAGGGTCTTTTGAATTTTTAAATTATCACAATGGCAATAAAAATCTAATGAATGGACCCACTGTTTCAATAATCTTTCGTGCCTCAAGTTATTCTCACTTTATTCGCCTTTTTCATATTTTATATGGGCTTATTTTTTCGATGAATATCGTTTGTCACAATCTGTTTTTCATTATTCTCCCCCGTAGCACCACAATTCTATTGCTCTAATCATGTATTTGTGCTGGTCTCACCATCACCGCAATGATAAACCCGTAGGTGGGCTGTGATCTCGTGCTTCGTTATGTCGCATACTAAGAGAAAATTGTTCTTCATAAGGCAAAGGAAATTATTCTTCTTAGAATTTATCTGGACAGCACATGAATATTCAGAGGTGTTATCTCGCATAAAATAAAAAGTGGACAAGCAATTATTAGAAAGTTAAACAATTTAAAGAAGGCTCTGGAAATCTTAAGTATTTTTAAATTTTGGTTTCTTGGATCCAGAGAAAGTCAGAGAATGACTTGGTGGGATCAAGAGCACGAGAATAAGTGCCGTGGTTAAGCTCCATCACCGAATAAGCAATTCGTTTGCCTTGCTTAGTTGGTGGTCGTGCACTATTGCGGGCTTCGCGACTAAATATAGCTCCCATTCCTTATACTCTAAAAGAGTATAGAATCGGAATCGTGTCAAAGTATATATACCTGACTCCAAATACGGGGATGCTCAGCCGTCACTCCGTCTCAATTTCTCCGTTCCTTAGGAAGCAAATCGCCTGACACCCCTCGCCACTGCCCTCCTTCCGTTTAAGGGATTCTCAGCCATCCTCGCCCCTCTGCGCTAAGTGCTAGTTTCTGGACTCTCGGCTGATTTAGGTAATCAGAGCTGCTTGCCATTCGACGGATACGATGCCGTGCCTTTATTCTCATTCGATTCATTTTTATTGGCGTACAGTACTCCCCCCTCTCAGTAACTGATTCGATAAAGCCGTCAAAAGCTTACTCTATGCACAGTGCACTCGCCAGTTGACCCGAAGTCCGTACCGTTGAACTCCCTACCTCAGGCGTGGAGTTTGCATTTGGATGTACTCATCAGTGTTTTATGGTATTGAAAAATGCTCTCAGTCGTCTGATGTCACATGAGTTACCATATGGGAATTTTCTGCTTAAGAAAAGAAAATACCTAGTGTAAGAAGAGTGATATATCTATAAATATTTGATTTTTAAAGAAAAGCATTGTAAACATATTTTACAGGTAACGGCAAGTCCTGTTCTCAAAATTTTCATATGTGTATGGATTTAAACACGGTAAGTAAGCATTCCGGCGTAACGATTTACATGTGACGAGTTGAATATGAACTGTATATAATAGAATTGGAGGTCATATTTCCTATATTTGAATACTTACGTTATAGTATGCCGAAATCTGGCATTGGGTAAAAAAAACAAATATTATTACAGATAAAGTTCATTGATGCTGTTATTCGTGAAGATCAGTACTTGAAAGTAGACGAAGCAATGTAGCTCGGAATTATTTAGACTACATTTTTTTAAACCATCGAAATCAATTTGGTGAAAGTATTCCAATCCGAAAAAGAAAATAAGATACATCTTTCGTTTATATTTGCATTTTTTAATTTAGCTGTATGGACAACCATTTAATCTGGCGTTGAACTATATAGTGGATACTAGTTAAAGAAAGGAGAATTGGTATCGTTAGTGAAGGCGTTAATTTTCCCTCGATCGTCACGAAGAGGTTTCTATAAAGGGTCCGGGCCACCACAGCTAACACCCTTGCGCGAGGCAGTACTTAAGGTCATAGACTTCGTGTTAGCAGTCGATTGGGTTGTACGATGCACAAAAACGGGCAACTTGACACATTATTCTTTTCTTTTCCTTAAGAACAGCCTCACTAATTTCTCTGAACAGCTTACGACACCATTACTCATCGTCTGCCAATTCCTCCACAGTAAGGTAGGTATGTTTTCGAAGCAAGAAATCTGTTTTTATTTGTAAAGCTATCTAATCTCTATTATATGGATCCTATGCCATACCAATTGTCATTGTGGTTCTCGTAGAGTGCAGATATTATTTACCATTTTATTTGCTTTATAAAACCTTTAACTTCAAAGGTTGGTTCATAGGGAATATGTGAAGCTCGGATTTGAGCAACTGATATTCTTTGGTTTTTGATGCGGCAACTGTTGTCGACTTGGAAAAACCTAAGGAATGCTTGTAGATCCTTTTCTGTGTAGTGAGACAAATTGGAAAATAAGGACCCTTTCGCGGTGTTCATTTAAAGAGGCTTTAGGGGACCGCAATGGTAGAAAATTATGAGATAGCAATAAAGGGGACGTTGGAGATGACTAATAGACGTAATCTATTTCTGTGAATATGTATTAAGAGATCAGTTTTATTTCTCGTAAATATTAAACCAGCCAGAAGGCAAGGAGGGTAAAGTGGTAATGTTGGTGTATTATGAACCTGAGGTTTTTCTGTGGGTCAGGTGAAATATAGCCGCTGGCAGGAGGTTTCCCATCGTGTCCATGGGATACGATCGAGGTGGACGAAGGAAAAAAGAATAAAGAACTAGTGTTCCGTGTGAAAAAAAATGTATTTCCTCGCATCGTAACACCCGCCCTTTACGATTCCACTGCGTTTTTTTCTTTCGAGAGCCAAATTGTCATTCCCGTCCTCAACCACCCTCTCTCACCCAAAGGGAGGGAAGCTATCGCTGTGCATCGAAGGGGACAGCCTACAGCCCAACCTTTTCCTTCCCCAGGTTCTCCTCCCCCCACCACACTCCTGCATGGGTTATCCGGGCGGACAACGATATTGGCGATATGAGTTCCTTCGGAATCAGGATGTAAAAAAGGAATTATGAATTTTGATTTCCGTTGGTTTTACATGGTCTAAGAGTGTATTATAACATGATCTAGCTTACAGTGTGTTTTTCATTCGCTGTCACATTTTTTTCTAAATTAATTACGTTTTACAATATTGTATTTGGGATTCCATCTCTTAAAAATACAGTGGTGTAAGTATCGTGATATTCATATTTTCCTGCTGTCATAATAACCCAAATGTTTAGGTTTAAGTCGTAGTTTCTCTTTCCACTAGCATGAAGTTCTTATTGTATTTTCTTATAAAATGTACAGTATTTAATTAACTATCGCCATATTACTCTAGTGGCTCGCACCGGTAGGCGCTGAAAGGTCGAGTTTTGTCGGACCTTCTTTGGTAACTACTAGAATATTCAGATACACTTCACACAATTCCATTGGAAGAGTTTCTGGTTGAAGTAGAAGCATATTCAGGCTGTCTATTCGACCTTTAGTAGCGTTAGAGCGTAAACAATGAAATAAAAGAGCAGAGGAAAGCATGATAAACGCGCAAGAGATCTCCCAATATTTTATAGGGAAGATTTCAAAAGGTCTCCAAAAGAAGCGGTGCAAGAGGTCTTAGGAAGTTTGCTATTATTATTTCTCCCTCCTGTGTTAAGACTGTGCTATTCCAAAATTTGAGGTGAAGTTTGTCATAAAATAGTTTAACAATGGTATGGTTTCATTTTCTGTATTATCCTCATTACCGGGTATTACTATTGTACATCGTATTAGTCAGTGTATTGGTATCGTATTGTATTTGTTTGCATAACCATGTTGCTGTGCGTTGGTATTTGGTGAACAAACTACCCTTTAGGTTAGTTTCTTGACCTCTCCGTTGCATTCTAATGCTCGCCAATATATAATTTTTCTTAGGTCTTTTACTCAACGATTACTTCCAGTGCCTATTTCAGGAATATGTGTAGCTATATTTTATTCCTGACTGTCCTTTGAAGTGCATTTGGTCCTTGAATTTACTTCATTAAGACGCCCTTCATCGAACGTTTCTCATGTGTTCCTTTTCCTCCCTTTTCCCTTTTATGCTTTCTTTTGTTTTATCTTCACCGCAGAACATTTATGCTCAATAATCACTCGATGCATCCATTTATTTATTATAATGCTTTTTCTTTGAATATAAATCGCATGCGATTTGTTCCTCTCGTTTGTCTATACTGTCCTCGTTTAATATCCATTTTAGAGACGTTAACATGGAACGTTGGCACTTCAATAGATAATTATATAAATGGAAATGTAAGCTTATCCCGATAAAATGTCTTATTTTGTCTTTAAATTATGTTGTTATGTGGTTCGAGAGTGTGGAAGCTTGGAAGCAAAATATGCATATATCGTGTGCATGCAGTCGTTGACGGTCTTGAGCTGTAGCTTTGGAGGAAGTTTGAGAAAGTGGAGAGAAAAACAAATACAATTAGTATGGGTGGGTGGGTAAAGAAGGCTAAGGGCAAGACCAAAAGAAGTGGGCTGAGGGAAAAAGAATGGTTAATGGAACTTGATTGGTGTAATGGAATGGAGAATGCTTCAAAGGATAAGAAGGAAAAGGAACTCCCGAGCTTAGCTCCCGAGTGAGAGTTACAGTGTTTCCGTACTTATTTTCTTTGGCAGAAGAGTGGCAATATTACTTACTTATTTCTTTGGCAGATGTTAACAACTTTTCAAAATATACCATCATCGTTGTATTATTGTTGTATTTCCGTCTAAATGATAATCCAGGTATTGCTAGATTTAGAACTCATGGTTTTTACGTAATTAGAATGAAAAATACGTATAACTGTATTATACGTTTAATTTTTGTAATCGTGTTGTTTTTAATTTTAATTTTTCAGGTTATGTTTCGCTTACCAATGGTAAAACAAAAAAATAATATTTTTTTCAATACAATTGGGCTCTCGCCTACAATCTCGTCTCATGTGTACTGATTAAGAGAGTAATCTTTTTTTCCACTCTAAACGCACGAAATTCGGCAAAGTGACTACTTCGATCGGAATTATAAATTTATCGACCCATCGAAGACTTTTCCATGTAGGTCATTGGCTCTTTTTAGTGCCTGAACTCTTGAAAATGGTATTGGCTGAAGCTCGCCGTAGAGCTCTAAAAAGCAGAGAAAGCCATTGTGTGCGTCCTCGGCGTGTTTCCGCTTCAGCCGGGGAGATATTGAAACATGCGAAAGTGTCGTTGATTTCAATTTGTCTGCTTTTATATTTCTCTCGTTGCGTGCGATAACTTTTTTCCCCGAGTCACTCCATTATTGCCTCAGAAGGGAGTGATGCCTTCTTGAAAGATCTAGATGGAATGTAGTATTGTATCTCTAAATTTGATGGTTACAGTAAATCAATTTATCTTTTAGGTGCTACGGTTGAATTGTCCCAGGCAACTCCAGATCTAATAAGCATTATGTTAATAGTGTTGACTTCTTGTTAATATCCTTATAATTAAGCTGGAAGTAATATTTATTTTATTACTTACATATCGGAAGTTATCTATCCCAATCCTATAAGTTAGTCGTCATAAAGTTTCTATTTAAAAATGTCGTAACCTGAAGCTAATTAATAATTGCCGGTTGGCGGAGGGCTAACGTCCTCGTCTGTCAATCCAGAAGTCGCAGTTCGAAGGTGGGTATTCACCCACCATCTAGGGCTTGGGTGTTTGTAATTTTCCTTCATATGTTTATAATCTGATGTAAAGGCCAAAAAAATGGCTGTTTTCAGATTTATGTTAAATAAATAAATATTGGAAAGCGGCCGAAGCAAAATAGAATTCAGCAGAGTAGCTAGTAGTTCTCAAAAAATTCGCAGTGTAGGAGGACGCCTGGTTAGCTTAACTGGCTAAAGCACTCGGCCGGA
>LYUA01001536.1:86519-98401 GCA_002093875.1 Calopteryx splendens
GGGGTGCGTGTGGGGTTGGAGCGTGGGTCGGAGGAGGAGGAGGAAGCACTCCCGCCCTTTGGGTCGATAGTAGAGCTCAAACAAAAGGGAGTGGGGGCTCCCATTCGCCCACACCCCACCTTCCTCCCTCCCTCATTTCTCTCCCGCCACACCTCTCCTTTCACTCTCTCTCTATCGCCCTCTCCCCAATCCGCGATCTCAAAAACTCTCCTCTCACAATCGTCCCTTTCCCCTTACGCCACCTCTCAAGCCCCTCCCGCCCCATATCCCCCCCCTGCCGCACACCTCAATTTGACCAGATGCTTATCGCTTCACTCTCTTACTCCCTTTATCTCTCTCTCTCTCTGGCCCTGCATCACTACCGAAAAATTCTCGAAGTTAAGTACCAAGCCCCTCAAATCTCCCGAACGACTCTCTGGATCTGACGCTTTCGTCCGGGGAAAGCAGAGCGTCCGCGGGAGCTATAATATTTCGCCGTTGACTGACGTTCCTTGCCAAGTGACCCTGGCGCACGCCGTGGCCGCGATGCGATGGCGTGGCCGGCGTTTCGCTATCAACTGCGGAGTTTGAAACCGCAGTAGATAACGGGCCCGAGTCTGGCGTTGCGGTATTTCTCGGATTTTAAACCCGCGCATATTTTTGTTGCGGTTTTCAAGCCCTGCTCCAAGTTGGGGATGAAGTGTTGCAGGGATTTTTCGTCGAGGCTTGGGCTGTGACAGCTCCAGTCCATTCGCAGTGATGCCACAACTAGGATGGCCGTGATTTTGAAGCCGAAGTGTGCTCATGTGATTCCGAAAGGTGTGCATTTAAATGGCATCGGTATCGTTTCGAGGGGTCAATAACTCATGTATCACTGGGGCTGAATATGTTTTCTCCTCGTGCTTCTATGGTAAAGACCATTTCTCGGAAAAGGAGTACCTCACAACGACAAAAATATAATAGAGTTATGGGTATAGTTAATGGGAAGAAAGTGCCTCACCTAACTGGGAAAAATTGAATTCAGGAATTTATAAATGGAATTTATTAAAAGGTACAATTACCATCATATAGCAGGACATTACTTCTAAAAGTAGCATTTTTTAGAAATATATATATAAGAGCTCTGTTTTTATATCTCATATTCCATATTAGAAAAATACAGATTATTCCAGCTGATAGCCGGCACAGAGGAAATAATTTTATCTCTGCATTTCATTGGTAGGAGATAGACCACAACTAGAAGTTACGGGAAGTTAAGTGTTGTACATACCTATATAAGGTAGCTTTTTTCCTCTTTTCATTTCGTGCTCGCATTTCCTGCTTTTTTTAACTTTATTAGTCAGCATGCTATATTATTAAAAATTGAATACCCACTCAGATATTCATATCAATTATCCACTCATTAATCTGAAATTTACTGGAACTTCTTTCCCAAGGAAGAACAAACCCTGTGCCCTTCATGGTAGTGTATCATGAACAATATCCCTTCAGGACGTTATAATTTTTCTGGGAAATATTTATTTAGGTATTTCAAGATAAGAATTATTATGGTAATTTCATCGGTACATAACAATATACCTTTCACGAAATTAATTGACGTCTACACGTTTGATTTCATTCTAAGCATTTACGAATGATACGCAGGGTAACGAAGTACTTTGATGTCTGAATGATGATAGGTTAAGGAAATCACTTTTTGATCCATTCATCTTTGAAATTCAAGTTAATTCTGTCTAAAATAATTTTAGCAACTTGCCTTAGAAATAAGCTTTAGTTTTACGAGTTACTTAATGTACGCCTTGGAATAATTGACAAAATACATTCCCCTAAAACCTTTCTCTGATTCGTCATGTCGATTTATCTTTTTCTGTGAGGACGAAAAAAGTTTTCTGTTACGACACCTTATGATATAATGATGATGATGAATTGATTTAAACTCTAACTCTCTCTTAAGTGAAAGGGGAAAATAGGGACTAAGAGCAGGAGGGGTAAGAATAAGACGGAGAGTGGGAGTTTTAGAGAGAGAAGACGGAATCTCTAATCATCTGAGTGCCCGGAAATCCATCGCGAGTCAGCGTAAAGTTTGACTAGAAAAGAGACGGGCTGCATCGCTCATTTTCTTCTTTCCTTATTGTAGCTTACAGATTCCATGTCTCCTGCGAGTTAATACAATTCTTAAAAAGATTGTCATCGACTTTTCATTGGTATTCATTAACTTTTTCCTTTGAAAAAGGAATTCATTTTAGGGCGTCGGAGTTCATTCCAGTGTAACAATAAATTCCGTGAATATCAATCTTCTATTTCCATCGCTGCCACCGGACATGCCTCGTAATCGTAGAGATGCGTTTGAGTGTCCTCATTAGAACTTTCTAATTTCGAGACGAAAGTAGAAAGAAGAAGATAGATGGATACACGTCTTATTCGGGTGAGTAGTAAAGTGAAACTGAATACGGCTTCACTTCGTGGAAGTTTACAATGTTCATTTTTAAATATTTTTAAAATTAATGTTATTCAAAATATTTAACCAATTCATAATTCCGGTACAACGCTTTTTACCGTTTAACACCATCGTCAGGTAAAAAGTCTGAATCATTCGGGTTGAGTTCATTTGAGGGATGATCCAAAGAGAATGATCATGAATAACATATTCGAATTGATTTAAAGAGCAAAAATTTTGAGAATAAGGAGTTTCTTTCGAAGGTTGTCACTGCAGATGAAACATGGCTACATATTTTTTATCCTGAGAGAAAACAGCAAAGCTCTGAGTGGAAATCTCCGGCAGTACTAACACCAAGAAAGGCCGAAGTCCTGCAATATGGTGCAATCGCTTTTCAGTATTCAGGGAATGGTAACTAGGCATGGATCGTGTTTGTACAGAAGGTAGAGTGCTGGACTAACAGCGGTCCCGGGTTCGATTCCTGGTGACGCCTCCCGACACCCTCAGCTTCACACAAGCCGTGAGATTTTTCGGATACCCTAACTTCTTGGGAAAACTGCCTGTGGCACAGGGAAAGGACCTGGATCCCTTGCCCTACTGTGTGAATGTTACGCGTGAATTTTATTTTAGCTCTACCTCACCCACCAAACCAACGTTGAGGTTGATGGGGGGGGCTGTGGTTAGGGGTGTATCTGCATATCCAACCAGCACACATAACTGTGAATGGAGCTCAGGGATATAATGAAAATTCTTCAGGGGCTTATCAATCGCAAAAGTACACGTTTCAAAGCACAGGCTGGATTCTGCGCATCGATTACACAAGTCCGAGCATCTAAAATATTCGCGAAAATCAATGTAAAGTGTGTCCTTATCCTCCTTATAGTCCAGACCTAGTTCCATGTCACTTTTCCTGGTTCGCCAATGTGAAGAACCACCTTCGCGGAAAGAGTTTTTCATCACCAGAAGCAGTATTGAAGACTGCCGAGACAAATTTGTTAGATTTATAAAAAAAATGGATTCCAGCATATCTTGGAAGACTGGAAAAAAAGGTAGCTTCAGTGCATTGCATCCAATGAGAAATACTTTGAGGAGGACCATGAAAATTTGGAAGATGAGTACAGGTATTTTGTCAAAAAAAAACGTCATGATCATACACTTGAATTTTTTAATTGTGTGTGTAAAATATACTCGTTCGGGTTTTTATGTAAACAAAATTCCCATATAAATTGCTTCAATCTATCTACCTGACGATGCCGTAAAACAATGAAACACGTAATACCGGTTTAAAATAGTGTTCTCTTGCTTAGAACTTTCGCTATTTGTGTCAAAATGAATTCGAAACTTGCGTCAACAGCGGCGTATAAGTTATATTTATTGAAAAAATTCTTCTAGACTTGTGATTCTGCTTGCCATTGAAAAGTTTTCCCGAAGACAATTAACAGAAAAATACCGGCGTGAATTTGTGGGGTGTAAATGTTAGCGATTTAATGACGAAATTGTCATTGGAAGTGTGCGTATGAAATTTATAATTGCAATGGGTACTCGGAAGGGAATGCTTTTGTGAAAAAGAGGGTTTGTGAATGACCATAGTCGAAGTCGAAAAGGATTACAATGATGAGTAAGACGATACAGATAGGTACTATACTGAGAGGAATAAGATGCTCTTAGTACCTATTAAGTATCTGTACAAGAGTTGACGTAATCGGAGTTTGAAGTTCATTAAGTGTACAGAGATTAAGACAAATCAATCTGTGATACATATTAACTATAAGCTCATTTAAGAACATACCAACTCTGTTTTTGAAAATAATTTTTTTTCTCTTTATCGTGAATATTTTTGAATCAGCAGCCAAATGACAAATTGATCAAAGATATTGAGGAAAAAATTACCTACAGACGAAATTAATGTAAATCACAGGAATTTATAAATTTAACCAATTCGGATTTAAGAGAAACCGAGACAAGGTAAAAGGTACTACAGCCTTTAAGCGGCTTAGAGAGAAGCTAATGGAAAAAGAACAATAGACATTCGCTGTTCCCGAGGATTTGGAGAAACCCTCGGTACTGTCGTATGGAACAGAATGCTTTCAATTTTAAAGGCTAAAGGAGTGTTTTATCCTCGTAGGTAAGTGATATCCTACCTGCATTTAAAAGACCAAAAGGATATAATTAAATCCGAATTAATCAGTGAAGAAACAGGAATAAAGAAAGGTATAAGATAAAGACGTACACTCAAGCGTCAATGCCAGCATTTATATCGAGAGCGTTGGTAATGATTAAAATTAACTATTTTGCTGCAGAAATAGATGAAGGATTGAATGATGAAAGGCAGCATATTGCGCTTAGCGACGATGTAGCTGTAGCGGGTGAGAGAGAATGAGAACGGAAGAATGATTTCAAAGAGCACACTATAACAAACCGAAACCTAATTACTGTCAGTGCCCACTGGTATTGGCACTGCGCGGTGGTAACGCATAAATATCAATATTCCAAACCTAGAAGAAATATAATGCATTGCTATTAGGGAAATGAGTGATATAATTGGAAATGCAAGAATTAACGCAAGCCATTAAGACTTTCTAAAATAAAAGGATAATTTACTCACAAAAGATATGAGTTAAAGACTCACACTCAGAAAAAATCTATCAATACTAATGCATGGAATATTTTTTCTCATGGATGCAATCTAGGATAATGATATTAGCAGAAAAAAGGACTGGAAGAAATGGAAATGTGTTGTCTCAAGAGAATGATAAATATCAAAAGAATAGATCAAGCTACATGTAAAGGTGAACTATGTAGAGGAGAATTAAAAGATAGCTACAGTGAAGAAAGATGCTTGTGAAAAGGGAATCTGTAAAGATCGGGACAGTTATATTCATCCTCATATGTGTCAGACCGCTATTTTCCTTGCCTTTGAATAAACCCTCTAAAGCAATCATGTATAAGTGTGGTCTTAGGGGTATTATATTATCTAAAGTACTATTTTATGGCATTGCGTTTTGTCAGACATGGAATTGGTACTGTACATAGCCTTTTTTGTGCCAATTGATGAACTTTTGTAGGGTTGTGAATTGTTTTAGACTATGATTGTGACTTTTTTATGATATTTTTGTCTTTACTATTATTGGCTCTGAAGGAGCAATGATAGTTCAAGACTAATTCATACCCTTTTCGGGGTTTCGGAAGGGACTATGACGTTGGGGAATTGCGTCAGATATCTCAATGCTTGGACGGGCGTTGAATCGTTCGAAATTTCTGACTGGGTATCGCCGTACCTGGAATGAATCTTAAGAATGAAGATCACTTTATAGGGTACGATGCACGCAAGACAATTCAGGGCCAACAGGCGAAACCGCCTAGTGTTGTCGGAACGCGAGCCTCTTCCCATCTTTCCTCCCGGGGGAGAATTCTTTTCTCGTTTGCATTTGACTTCATTTTGACTGGTCACTCTGCACCACATTCTTCCGCGACTTACCAGAGCGGCGTAAAACCATCGCGGCCCAAGTGACTGCCAACCTTGATCTGACACACCGTCTTCTTGGTCCCGCATCTCATCGAATTGGTGACTGGGAACAGCTTTTTGAAAAAGATTGCACGCACCGAAGAGATGCACGCACATCCACGACGCATTTTACAGTAAAACTTTATATTTCGTGGCACAACTCCCCAGGGAACCTGGGGGACGGCAAGGCACTGAGCGAACGCCACAAGGGCAGCACTGGAAAGTAGTAAAAAAAAACAGAAGGGCAAACATTAATGTCGGACAACAGGGACAGGAATCGTAAGAACACTGATATAATTTGCTACTCGGTGTGGTGGTCACTCAATGCAATGTTAGAGCCAGAAATTTTGTGAAGATAGGCCATTATTCATAAGTATTTTTTTTCTTTTTGTAATACAAATAAGCATAATTGAAGTCACGGTTATCAAAGATTATTATAAAATCCTAATGAGAACCAATAGATTACTTTCGACATGACAACTGTATAAAATGGAAGTTTCCTAGACATTGGTAATTAAATAAATACTTTGATAAATGTGAAGACGAATTATTAACAAAATAGTGGAGGTAACAAAGATTGGTGGTAACGACTACAACAAAGATTAACTTAATCGAGGTAGGACCTTCGGGTTATTCTTGATATTTGCAATCGGGCCCGGAGATCCAATTAGGGGACTATTTTACCGGGATGAATGAGCATAATGACTTAAATGTAAATTCAAGGCTGCTTCTTCTGGTTTACCGATGCCTTTCATCCACATCGTTGTACTGCGGCTGATTCCGTGAACTTCACTCTCGCCCACAGCTAGGGCAGCTGAAACAGGAACGGTCTTCTTGGTCTATGCCAACAGTGCCTTCTGGTGAAACTGCTGCCTCTCACCACAGATGAAGAGTAGTTTTTCGACGTAGCAGTTCTTCGCCTCATTCCAAGAAAATCTTAAAAAAACAACTATATTAAAAACTAAACAAATGTTGGTCCTCCTCCAAGAATCGAACTGGAGAACTTCAACTTCGTAGTCAGGTTCACTACCCGTGGACAACCTCTGCACCGAAGATAAATGCACCTCCATGTAAAAACCATGACAAGCTCCATAATTTTTATCCCTAATACGAATGGCAAAATGTCCCAGGGTGATGAGTTTGAAATAATGACATATTATTAAAAAAAACATTTTCGTTAAGACACTCAATCGGTCAGGGGTGGCGTTTGGAAGAACTAAGCCAGGAGAAGAATAATACATTGCGGAACCTGGTGCTGGAGGTGGCTGCCGTATATCAAATAACTTGACATATACCTGTTCAAAGGTACAGGACAGCCTAGTTCACTCGTGACGTCGAGGGAATTATTTATGCTTCCTAATACATAGGCAGAATAAATCACGCGGATAAAATAAGAGAAATAGACTGCACCACCGTTATATTTAAAAACACCTTTCCTCACACAATCCGGGACCACAACAAGANGAGAAGAATTAGGAACCTCAATAATCCTACCGTAAGCGTACAGGGATGACAGTATAGTTGTATATGGATTGCAACTTATTTCTAAATAGTTTCTTTTGCATGTTGACTATACTAGTATGAAGGAATAGCGTGCAGTATTTTTTGCATGTATTCCTTCATGTAGTTGGTATAAAACTTAGTGGCGCCTTACCCTTGATGTATAATGCATCGATGTGACGCATGTGGTGTTGGGCATTATTGTTGCATATGTCCCTTTTTGCGGTGCATGACCCCCCTTCAGGAATGTCTCATTCCTTTAGGTGTGCCATTCCATGCCTGGTGTGAACTCACCCCTTGGCACAAACCCCAGTGGTGGCTTTCAGGTTATTATGAAGGTAGCTGTAGATATCTATCACGTGAAGCAAGGAACCATACGAGAGATTAGGTGGGAGAAAATGGGGTGAATAATACGGGTACTAGAGGAAAAGTAATATAAGTTGGATAAGGAACTCTTTCAGGCACGAGAATTTTGTCAAAAACATTATAAATGCAATAAATAAATAACAGTACCACGAGGAAGGCCATCATCATTTGTTTCTAAAGGAAACGCATTTGTAGAAATACGCACTCTCTTCATCGCTGCTTCCTTCAGGCTGCCGTACGATGCCAAGTCCATCTCCCTCCCCACATTCTTGAATAATTCATCTCTAGAATCTCCTCTTGGTTTCTTACATACCAAAATTCCTTTGAATACGGTTATTAGGTACTGACTCTACCTTAGTAAATTTCCAACCGATATCCCCTTCATTGCCCTATTATTTTTTTAATATCAACCTATTTTCTTTCACTCCTCAAACTTGTGTTTTATTTTTCCTACCTACCTTTTTCCTTTTTCACGTTAGCTTCCTCCAGATCCACATTTAACTCAATTACATTACTCAAGCGTATCTCTTTCCGCTGTTCTGATGTTCTATGTCTCACATGAAGTCAACACGCTCCAAACAAACGCTTCAGTGAATGCCATGGAACGCATGTTTAACTTAATAAAGAGGGGTGAAAGATGGAAGAGCTATCGTAGCATAATACGATCGGAGGAAAGTGGAGGCACACTGTCAACCGAGCAAGAAAGCCGTGAACCAATTTTTACGCTGAAATATTAATGAATGAATTCAAAGCCCGATAAATATGAGGAACGCCTGATTTCAGTGGGTATTAGCTATTAAAAGAAATGATAAAAGGGCCGACTTCTGGGTTAATTTTTTTTCATTAGGACTGGTCCTTAATCATTTAAGTTGATTTCATACGGCAGGCAAGTAGGGAAAAAAACAACCCATCGAGTTAAATCTCACGTCAGGTTTTAAACCCGACAAGGCAGCGAACCAGCTACCTCCCTACGTAGAGACTTAAGTTAAAATACATGCCGCAAACTTCGTCCGCAGGGTAAGCTCATCAAGCGGACCAAGTTGCTCACAGCGAATGAGAAAAGAAGCTATGCAATGTTGGACGTATGCCTACCAAAAGGCAAACGGAAGGTTCATGATACTCGCAACGTCTTGCCAAGTGCGTTCGTGCCAAGTGCGCAGATTTACGAGGGTGATGAAGCGATGCAAGTAAAAATCTTGTGAAACTTAAGGCAACTCAATTCTTCCTCTTTTTTCAGGGACCGAGTGTGAAAATTTGAAGGGGAAAGTGTGCCTCAAGCGCATTAAGCGGAAGAAGCGATGGGACGTCGGTATGATTTAGACTTGGTAGGCGCGGAGCCAACTCTCTTAGAAAAAGTGTATCCCATCGTAAAGTTTGCCCCTGTGCTGTAGATGAGTCTACACAAGGGGTGTGGATGAATTAAGATAAATATGTGCATGGCATAAACTGCATGCAATATAGAAAAAAATATTCTCTTCAAATTCCTGTCACTGGTGTTTTTCTCACCTGCAGAAGAAGGTGACGAAACCTAATCGAGAGAGATACAATTAAATTCCATGGGATACTTACGCTCGTTAACGCAAGTAAACAGACATCTGAATATGATGAGAATCAGCAGAACTGAAAACAGAAGAAAATTAATGCGGGGGTTGAAAACATGTAATCATACGAAAAATTATTACGACGAAAAAGTAAAAGTGTGTATAATATTCAAGGTGTGTGATGAGCAAGGTCATGAATTTTCTCGCCATAGAATCCCATAAAAGCGTAATATCTCCAAAAAGTCTCCACAAAACAACAGCGAGAATTGTGTCACTCAAACATTACACGCGAAAAAAGATTAAAGAAAAAATTGAATAGCAAAAACTGTCCTAGGGAGATAGAATACGCAGGATATGTGAACAATGGAAGGCGTGTAAGAGAAAAAAATACAACGTTAAGAGGTTAATGAATAGGAGAAATGAGGTCACCATCATACTAGTAATATGTAACATGACTATTGATGATAATGAAACAAAATTACTTCCTCTAAAGGCCATAGAAGCTGACTACAGTCTCTAAAACGGGTTCTTCCGGTAATTTCAATCGCTTTTCTCGTGGAAAACAAATCCATTCTCCGCTAAGAAAAGATTCATGTCTTTTTTTTAACAATCTTTAGTTATTCTTCCTTGGTATGACGTTACAAATTCTGAAATAAAACAGGGAACACCCCGTAATACTCAATTGTCTCCCACAAGGGGAGTAGAATACGACTAATTTTAAATTCATCTCTTTACCTCCCGCATAGTTGGGAGGTAAAGAGATATTTGAGGTTAAACGATAACAAGGGAAATTCCTCCTTATATTATTGCTAACGTTTCTTATTAATGTGAGTGCAAATTCTCGCTAACATAAACATATGGTGATAAAAATAAGCTTACGCTGTATAAAAACCGGTCCAATGATCGAAGTGAGATAAATTTATTGGTTACGAGAACAACCACAGAGGAAAGAGATGACCAAAAGTAAATTAAAAATCTGAGTGATTTCAGCGAGTTGGATTTTCACATCAACGGACACGGTGAACCTCATTCACTTTTTCTTTAATAATAAAACGTTTTAGGGAGATAAAGTTTTCAATCCAATATATTGGGATTCAAATTGATGAACACGGTCACGGTTTTTCCCGATTTTTCAATTTATGCATTTACATTTTTGGGCAATTAAATAATTGACTAGCTTTCACCAAATTTGGCTCTTTATACGGTACGCCAGTGGAATTTAGCTAACGGATGCATTGCTATTCCTGGAAGTTTTCATTTATTGAAAACTCAATTAAGACCTGTAGTTCAATAATTGAATTCAGGAATCGATTCGGGCCTAATTATAGAAAATACAAATTGCCCCAAAATTCTTAGATCGTTTTTCAATCGGAAGATTTAAAATTGCGCTAAAATGCGTAGCATGGGGTACTTTGTTCTTTCGGAAACTCAACTTGAAATATTGCGACTCATAAATAAATGTATAATTAATTTTACTGCTTTTCCACCATTAGAGCATATTTCCCAGGATTAAGTCTTAAAATAGGATTTTCAACTAAGTGGCACGCATTAAAATATTCAAATGATTCACTCATAGGAATTTCCTTTGACCTCAATTCCTTTGGCGTTTAATCCACTTGAATTTAAACTCAGGCTGATCCAATCCATTGATAGAACCCTATCATATCTCACGAATGTTTTCCCGAATCAAAATTGAAGTGCCATAACTGTTTTTTTATAGTGGTAATCTTTTTCAAAAGGAGTGAGGGTACCTAAGCCAAACTCAATAATTGGTATACGGGAGGAAATCGGAATAGGAGGAAGGAATTTAAAAGTTAAGCAAAAACTAAAGCCATCAGAGCCTCATCGTTTCGTGACGTAAATGTGTTTACATGGAAGAATATTTGTTGTTGTAAGGTAAAAAAAAACACTTATGTGAGCATCCACTGATAAAATTTACCCTATTCGGGAATTGAAGCTCAATTTTCGATTCAGAAATTCCCTTGAAAGGATATTCAAGAAAATTCTATTATTGTAGTCCACTTACCAATCTTCATATGGTGCCAAATAATAGAAAAAATTCGTTTATTAACTTTAATAATGCAATAAAATTAAATTTAATGGCTCTGAAATGGGATCAATTAAAAAAATTAATGTGGGAGAATGGATTCATCGATGATCAAAACCCTAAACAGACTAAAATGGACGATAATGAAGAAGGCAGAAATAAAGCAAAATTGCGATGCATAAAAAATTCAAGCAAAGATTAATTTAATCGGAGTTAATAGATGGTGAAATTGACCGAATTCGTTAAAGGAAACCAGTGCCTTGGAACCTCATGCGAATGAACAAAATGTAGAAAAGATATGGATAGTAAATGAATAATTTCACCTGGTAATGTGATAATTACCAAGATGCTGGAGTAAATATTCATTTTTAAATAGAGCAAAAGAATATTTATAAAAAAGACACGAGGTTCAACAATACACAAATGGTTTTAAGATATATCGCAATATTAATTAGCGAACCAATAGCCTCCTTCCTCTCTTTTCAATTCGTGTTCCTCCTCGTCCCA
>LYUA01001536.1:199076-213239 GCA_002093875.1 Calopteryx splendens
GTGGAACGGAAAGGTGGAAAATGGGAGAGGAGAGGTTTTTCGGAGAGGAGTGGAGGGAAGGGAGAGAGGAAATGAAGCCGATGAATGCGTGCGGGGATTTTTTCCGCACTTTTAGGCGCCTGGAACCTATCATCCATTCGGGCGAATTTATATTTCAGCGCAAAAATAATTTTCAACCCTTTTGCTCGGTGTATCTTGAAACATTGGACATTGAACAAGTAGCCAAGAGATAAGACATAAAACGTCGAAAGTTGTTTTTTGGAGGAGAATATATTGAAACTAAATGGAAGGATAAAATGAGAATCACGGTAATGTTTAGAATAGGATAATAGAAAAATTCATGTGGTAGGGAATATGGAGAAGAGGATTCAGGTAGATTGGACTCACCTTGATCTATTTACCAAAACAATTAATCTAGTAGGGACTCAACAGGGGAATAAGAAAAAGGTATAACCATGTTAAAAATTCGTAGGAAACATAAAGTGACCTAAGAAGGAACGCTATCACAGCTATGGCGACTACATTATAGTGGAGAAAATTAAGGAAATACACGGGACGAGGAGATAACACCCGGGCGAAAGCCTATGCTAAACCATGTTGGATGTCTCAGCTCAAAATTACGGAAAAATTAACCTTTTACGAAATCCACCTTCAACCTCTTCGTGTTTTAATGTTTGGTGATGCTGTTTTATAAATAAAATTCCACTGTCATTAATAGTCAATTCAGCGAACCTTTTTCGCACTTGACATCATATTCTGCTGATGATTTTTAAAAACTAAATGAAATTCTTCTCATTATGTTTCGTTAAATACGCTCTTTTCTCTCTGTGCGATAGTAAAAATTAATTAAATTTATCGTTTTCGGCTCGCTGCACTATTTAAGCGTTGCAGTGATGTAGTTTTAGGTGATCACTTCATCAGAATTGAATAAAATTAAATCTCATAGCAATTTAGGAGGGAAAGTGAAGCACATTATTGTGATAAAGCTACAGGAAAGCAGCACGTAAAAACACACTTTAGAGTCAATGCATAATGCATGTGCTACGGCATTAAGTATAAAGGCATTAAAGTTGTACACTGGATGTATTAACTGTTACTTTCAGTATATTTTCCGCAATTTGTGAAACTACCTCGGTAAATACTGGTTAAGGGCGCTATGCAACAGAATGCCTCTTATCTATGCACTTTTCACGACACGTTTGACTAAATCTCATTACCATCCAGCGAATATCATTCCAGTTTTGATTCACTCAAAACTTCAGATTTCAATGAGAATTAAAAGACAAAATTGGGATTTCAAAAATAATAAATTTAAAGGACATCTCTTTGAAATAAAAAACTGACCTTTAAATAAAGGGAAAATGAGTGCCATAATTATAGCGTACGAGGAATGAGATCAAATGAATAAGAATGGAGAACTGCGATCTGCCAATCTTTAGACTGGAAGCTTAATGAATAAATGAATATGAAGGAAACAGAATATTCAAATTTCAATGCACTATAGTACTTCATTACCTAATCCATATTCTTTGCGAGAGAGTATATTTATTTTTTTAAGTGGTCCATATGCAAATATAAAATTACCATGTTCATACAAATAAGACCAGATGAAATGGTGGAGTGTTTTAGATCACTTTTCGCGCTATTTGTTCTGCAATAGTTTCACGTTCTATTTTCAAAATTATTTAACAGTAACTGAGTCAAACGAAAATAAAACTAGAGCATTATGAAATTCTCACTAATAAATTGTTAATTTTATAAAGGGTAAATATCACAGCATCAAGTGCCACTATCAAGTTTTGTTGCTATATCACAATGTACAGATACCACCGGGGAAATATTTCTTATCATTGCTATTTTCTTATTAACAGAGGTTATTGCCAACGTCATATTCAGTGAGCAAACGTTTTTTTGTGTCTTAGAGATTCCATGCTTTACCTCCGACTGTTTATCCCTTTACTGCGGGTAGCTTTAAGGGTTATTCCAGGCATCAAACGACAAGGTGCCATCATTCTTTTTCAGATGCCCTCCTTTGTGCATGATTACGGCCCTCGAAACATAAATTTCAACAAGTATATGAATGCAACATCCTGACTGAGTTTTTGTAATAGCAGCAATCATTGAGCAATGAACTCAAGACCCCAGAATATGACAGCTCATGATCCAATGGACACTATCATAGCCAGCTCAAAGTAAAGTACACCATTACAGCCAACGGGTATCAAATGAGCCAAGACTGGCAGATTCAAAAACCTTCAAGCAAGGTGGTCTTACTAGTTCAATAGTACATATCATTAATAGTAGTTTGTGCCGACACCAGTAAGAAGTAAAGATGAACCCTTTTCGCATTTTCTGTCAGTGTTTTTGCATTCAACGTTCAGACAAATATTTATTTCAATCACCTAGTCAAAACTTGGATTTGAAACCCTTTTTTTATTTAATTATTAAGGGGAAATTCAGGGTGGTGATCTAAACATACAAAAAATTAATTTATTTTAATTATGAATTTATGAAACCATGTTCTTGGAATAAATCACTCATTTGGAATTGCAGTGTTGTTTCCTTGTGCTCATCAGGTTGAGAAAAATAGACAACGCATGAGATATGTGTCTATATATCTATATAAATAATTAGTATTATTCCATCATGATACTATCATGTAAGTACATTCATAAACGGAATGCAGATTTACCTTTAAAAGTATTGCGTAAAATATGTTACAAAATATTAATCTTGTAATGACTATATTTTAAATTTTGATAGTACATTTCAAAGAAACGCTCATGTGCCCTATTTATGGTATTGAGGTATTTGAGATTAAAAACTACAGTACTTAAATTTTTGTTCTTCTACTTATCCGTAGCTATTGATGACTATTTAAAACAACAGTTTTTTATGAGTCCTTTGGTGGTCTAGGTTAAGAAAGTACTTATGTGTCCTTTTATAAACATCATCTCATTGTACCCTTATTAGTACTACTTAATTCAATACCACTACGTAAAGTAGGTATTATTATTCAAAGTTTATTTCCTGTTAACTCAATTTTAAGATTGCTTAATTTTGGGTTAAAAATGAATCAAAAACTTGCAATTATGTTTTTAACCCGGTAACCCGTTTGCTAAAAAGGGCTTCTGTATCACTGAATTTTCTTTTTATCCTTTCTATTTTAAAAATTGGCATCAGCTCACAGTTTGGAGAAGCGTGGAAAAGGTGAAATGTACGGAGAGGAAATCAAACGAAGAAGTTCTAGGCTTGGTAGAGGAAGAAAGAAATTTGTTGTGAGGAATTCGAAGAAGGCAGGAAGGGTCAGTTAAATTCAAAATCTTGAGGAAAAATCATGAATCATATAGTGAAAAATGTTTATTTTCCCCTTGCTTTATCGCCGAGTAAGGAGAAAAAAGAAGTCCCTGTAGTCGAGCTATAGGTAGTCTTTTTCTAGGAAGATTGTCATTTTCTGGAACAATCTGTGAAATTATCAGTTTTTTATCACGTCCGGAAATCTATATGTAACCTGGCAGTCAACCAGGCGTCAACCAAACGCCTACCAGGCTGTCAAAGTCGTCAACTTCATGTAAATTTCATTACAGAGATTGATCTTGATATGTATTCACACACTAAGACAAATATGCTTAAATGGCCCTTGCATTCTTTAGAGAATAATCTTATGCAGCAAGCCAAGGAAAATTTTCAGCAAATAGGAAACTCAGATGCAATCATCAAGGTGCTTAAAGTAGTTAAAATATTCTTCTTTAAGGAAAATGGATGTGCCCCAAAGTCTAAGTAGATCTTTACTGTAGTATTCTCTGAGAAAATCATATGGAAGTTTCTAAGTTTCACTGAAGTCATTATGAAGAAGGAGCAGAAATCATAACACACACTTTAGCCGATCGGTATTACTACTGGATAAGCGACTTTGTGCATAATTCATAGAAATAAAGAACACGATAAGTAAAATAATCCTTTAAATATTTTTCAAACCTAGCTCCATGTGGCTTAAACATCAGCTTGAAAACTCAATTAGGCAGAAAGGTATATGTATGTACGTATGACCTATTTGTATAAGAAAATGTTGCTTAATACAAGTACCAAAGAAATTCAATGAAAACTGCTGGTTATTCTAATACCAGATGATGAATGTTTGCCATGAGGATAAAATAACATTTTTTATTGATAATTTAACTATAAAAAATTATTGCTATAATTACTTTGGATTTAAAACTAAATCAAAGAATTTTTTTATTAAAGTGTAACTAACACAAGTAGAAATGGGAATTTAGAGTTTTTCGCTCATTGGATGACATGAAGTTAAATTTAATGCGCATGTTGCGATTTATAATTTGAGAATTGTGAAGATGAAGCTAACCGCAAGATTTTTTAGAAAAATATTGGCATATGAACTGGATCATCGAACGCTGGAAATTTCAGAGTGATTTTCAAACAGGCATTTTTGGGAACATAACCAGAATAAATAATCCAGAGCAAAAATAAGCAAAGAGATCCATTTGTGAATGAAGACATTTCTTTGGTGGAGGCATAACTATGAAAGAATTTATAGAATCGACGTCCTACCAACGGATGCTAATACACATTAGCATAGATTCTCAAAGGTTAGATAAATGTTCGTACTGCGATCAGCGTTTTACTAGTAAAATCGAACTTTTATAATCATTAAGTATGACATTCAATATTATATTAAGCTTTATGCTTGATATTATCGACATTAATTCCAGTGCGGCTCAAGTATTTCACCCAAAGATGGCTGAGAAAATACGAGAAAAGCGTCGTTCAGGCTTATAGTCCTTCACCCTTGATGACGGAGCCAGGAGCAGCGTCCAGGCTCTCCTCACATTTTATTTGCCCGAAGAGAGTCGTCTCCACACCAAAGAACGGTGGTTTTGAGCCACGGCGCGTCACCCATTCATGCGAGAGGCCCTTTGAGAGCCAATTTCACCCCACATATCTCACGGCGACACCAGGCGAGTTTCGGAAAAGGCCTGGAAAGTTTTGCGCGTGCGTTTGTGTTCTTTTTTCACGGCTGAGAAACCCCGGGCATCCAGCTAATTAACTGGCCCGACGATGAAAAATGCGTCACCCGGATCGCCAAGGACGTCGTCGTGCCCTCGTTTGCGTGACTCCGGGGGATCCCCTCTCATCCCTTCCCCCTCAGCATCCCAGCACACACAGACGACACACGTGCCCCGCCGTATAAAAGCGGGAATGGAAAGAGCCCTACCCAGTTTTCACCTTCCGCCGAGCGCTCTCATGCGGGCTCGCCGACGACGCCGAGCCATCCGTGAGCGGGGGCACGCGGAAAAGGTGAGCCGTCGTTCCACCGTTGGAGTCACCCCCCGAAATGAGCACGCCCCCTCGAGCTCTCGGCGTCTAAGCGAAAAGAAAAAAAAAGAAATAAACGATCGAATGGTGGGCTTCACCACCTCCCCATCCCCCTCCCTCCAGATTCCCCCCTGGAAAAGATGCCCCACCATTGTCTCGTCGGAGGATCCGGTTTCATTCCCCCACCCGCGGGGAAAGGTTTGATTCGGGCAGGTTCACGGACGGGTCCTGGTTAATTAATTTATTAATTAACTAATTAGCAATGTAACATATTCGCAATTAGAACACGGTGACTCTTGATTCAAAATGAAACCTCAAATCGGGAGAAAAAAACTCGCTGGAAAAGTGGGACAAGACAAGTTTAGCGCCGATAGAATGGCGCCAGTCGGTTGGTTAGAGGACGAGGTGCATGAATGGCAAATGTCTGGCGCGTCGAGGTGGGTTTGAATTTTTTTACTCCTGCTTTTCGCAGTGAATTTGAAAGGTAATCAGTAACCACGGAAGTTATATAATTAGATTCAGAATCTTCTTTACATCTAAGCGGAAGCATCTGTTGATGCCCGCATTTCGTCCGGGCGGAGTGTGAGCCAAAAAAACTACGAGATAAACAAGAGTGAAAGAGACGCCCACAGTGGAATTTTATAATAAATAAAATTTCAACGAATCCCCGTTCCATTTCCATCCAAATAAGAAGTAAACCGAAACTCCATGTCCTATAATTATTTTTATTAATATTTTTTCATGTAATATAAGTTTTTGGATATATATTCTTTGCATTATTTTGTTTGTAGGATATGCTAGGATAAGAATTTAACCCATTTCAAGTGCAGTCCTGCTATTCTAACCGTTACTGTTCCATTACAAATTTAAAACTGGATTAGAGTGGAAATCGGAGAGCGATTGGAACACGTCACTTTATCAAAGGGCAACGAAGAATTTCACTCTCAAACAGATATTTTATTTGTTTGCGTTTTTTGTGGTCCACTTGAAATGTACGCAGTGAATTATTCAATGCACATTCAACTTTATCACTGACTACTCATGAATAATGGTCTGCATGTCACTGTCAATTGAAAAGGATATTCTAAATAAACATCAAAGAATCTGCACCGATGACGGTAAGCTTTTCGTCATATGTTCTTTTCCATTTAACACTCCCTGTTACGTCACAAATAACTCACGTGCAACGTTTAAACAATTCATCAAAATGGAGAACGCAATTTCACCCCAAAACAAAAACCCGAAGAATGAATGGCCATGCCATGCAAGTAATAGAGAAAACCCATTCACTAATGCATATGCATGGATATCAATAGCAAGCGTTAATTAAAATTAATAGTGCATGAAAGGTTCATCTAAAATTCATACACTTCCATCATCGGCTGACACAAAACGGCTACGCTTTTATAGCACACTCAGAATTATCCCCAGACTCCATTCTCGTTAAAATTTCCAAATCTGTACATATCAACTCGAAGTAGTTACTCCAGGAGCGATTGTCTTTATGCTCAAAAAATAATTTCGACAACTCTCTTATTTTCATGAAATGCAATTTTAAACTGGCAATGTAAGTACATATATCCGACCAACTCTCCTCTCAAAGTCGCCGTCCAAAAACGACGCCACACTCCTACCGGCCGTTAGCCAACTCCTCTTCCTCCACGCTAGCACTCTGGAAGGAGCAAACACCCCAATGTGATGTCATGTTACTCCCATAGTCCTCCCACTCTATGAGCTTGCAGGCAATCGTTGACGAAGCGTTACGGTTGAAATGCGCTTGATCGTTCTTCTCCGGACAATTTCCATGATTCGCCCGCTTGCAGATGTTATGAAGAACAAACATAGTAAATGATCAAATAGAAAGGTTGAGGGAGAAGATGGAGAAAGAAACAATGTGTTCTAACGAGGGCTGTGGGGTGATTTGACGGTCACCTACCGGCGCTAGTTGGTATTTTTCTCTTTCGTCTCTGTAACACCAAGCATTATTGTTATCTGTTCTACAGTTCTACAGTCAACCAATAGATCGGTTTATCGGACCACATGACGGGTGAACATTAGGGCAACGAAATGTCACCAGCCATTTATGTCCTTTCACCGAACTTAATTTTGGCTGTGATTGAAATATTTTAATTCCATTTTAATTGCATTGTAGATTTGGAGAGGAAAATGAGCTTACCTTGTTTAGTTGTACCTGCAACCATATTTCCATTTTAATTGAGTACAAAAGCAGTTCAAAAAAAATAATTTTGAAAGATTTATTGATTCATAGACTTTAAGCTTCGTAGAAGTAGATGGAAAATAAATTTTACATTAAACTATGATTGTTTTAGTTGAACAAATATTATAAAATTATAGTGAATTCCAAACAACTGCTATCATGATAAATTTAGTCTGAAAAAAGTGTTGATACTCATATTCAGGGTCTGCTTCTGTTCTGTCTATTAACTCGAATCCGGATCCGGGATCCGATAAGAAAAATCCAGCCTCAAATTTTAAGCATCTCATATATCAGGATGGTTTTTTTTTATTCAGTATTATTTAAATAAGTACTTTAATTAGGTTTTACCTTTTATAAATACTGCTCATCAATTTCCATTTTCGTAATGCTATATTTTGACCGTCAAAGTTTGTGCAAGTTTAAAAGTCATCAAGATTATGAAACTAAGCAACGAAAAATGAATTCCCTTCAGAAGTATTAATCTTATTGTTAGATTTTTGTGTGTATGAATGTGTGCTAACTTACAGATATTTGTGCCTCTTGGTGTTGGGCCTTCCTCAAACGTACCTTAAACGCGTTTCTCAGGAACTTTAAAAGGATTCTTTTTTTACCCCTTAAACTCTCCCTCAGTACCTCAGTCACCATTCCAACCGGTGCTTGCACCCCCTGCAACACGCCTTTTTGGTGGATCACGGGGTATTTTTGTAGATGTAGATTGTTTTGAGCATACTACTTATGTACGCCGAAAATAGTTATGACTAATTTATGCGATAAAGCTTGAGGAAAGTTTTGCTTTTTTAAGATGAATTCAACGAACGAAAATTAGAATTCATTGTCCAGTTTAAAAAAATTGAATGTAACTGGAAAACTCGGAGGGGAATGCGTCTTAAATTGCTCCAAAAATATAATTTGCAGGCATGTTTCCTTTGAGAGCTCAAATTTTATTTTCGTATGAAAAATCCGATTAGCTTAACGACGGTCATTAAATACCCATAAATGGAGTCTCCGTGTGGCGACCTCGATGAAGGCCCTTCTCAGAACTCAAATCGTAGGAAGTGATCGAATATAATACAAAATTTAAAAATGAACCGCATTTAAAAAAATATGTTTTTCCGGTTATATATCTCCAAAACTACGGTAATCATTATGATCATCATTTTAAATTTGGAATTCTCCGTATTAGCCCATCAGTAGCCAACGTCTGAAGTTTCGAACCCGAAACATAATTTATTTTGACTGTTAGCATTTTCTATGCATAACATCTGTTGAGGTGGAGTTAATTGCTGGATGCAGAAGTTGAAACACTTAAATACATTTTATGTGATCTTCGAGTAACTTTATCATTCAAAAGACTGAAAGGAAAATTAATGTGCGGCTATCTTTTTCGCGAAATTGTTTGCAGATTAGTATGAATTTCATTTTCGTTTAATAATTTTTGCCATAATTTCTTGTAAATTTGGATTTCATTTCAAAAATATTTGGGAAACACGTAGGTAGTCACAATTTATCTGATGTGTGTTACGTTAAGTATTTTCCACGAGCGTATCATATTTTGGTGGATGGCGATGTAGAGAAAAGTATTCAATTCTTTTCTCAGTCACATTCTTTTGATGTGATTGTGAGGCTATTTTATGAATACCAGAGGATTTATACTCGAATTCCATTTCGTTAGAAATAAAACAGGCCAGTTGAAAGTATCTTAATTTCCCACACAGATGGAGCAGATAATGACAAAGACGACATTCCCGGTGATGCTGGAGAATACGCAGCCTAATATAAAGATAGGATCAAGATAACTCATTCAGCACATTGAAGTGGAACGATTCTCAAATAAAGTCGAGGATTTTCCTTAGATGTGAAGTAAAAAAACCAAGGAGTTGGTCGAATCAAATGTAGTTGAACAACCTAAAAATGTATAGCTAGCTATAAAAGATAAAAATAAGTTCACTTAATCCATTCTGTTTATCTAAAGCGAGAGGAAAATTTATTACTAACGAAAATGTATATTGAACGTAGCAAAATGTGTGAATTCATGAAGGTGGACCACAATTTCATGAGCCTATTCCGAGAGTAGGTGACGAGCTCAAAGGGAGTGATGCTTCCCCTTCCGACCTATTAGTGAAAATATTTGGCGGACATCATAGAAAAAATGTGTTATACATTCCGGAAAGGTGCCAATGTACGAAGAGCGTCGGTAACGTCTATAAATACATAATTATTTTGCGTCTTCCAGGGTATGTCAAGTTTTCCAAAGGTGATTTTTATTGGTAGCAATGTCCTGATATGGATCAAAACTTGTTGCTAGTGCCATGCCACGCGATCATTTCCTTGACATTCATCGTTATTTTCTCTCAGACGATAAAAAAAACATCTAGATTAATGTATTCGTATCTTAAGTTCACCCCCTTAATTGAACACGAATACGAAATTTCAGTGACTCGCTCTTGGCAATTATTTTTCTTTAGGTGAGAGCAAGGAGCCAAATTACGGCCATCACTGCATGGGACTGAAATTAAAAATTTTAATGATCATGGTCCATGGCCCTTTTTAAAAACGAAGAATGAGGAAGGAGGCAAAACGGAAGGAGTAAAAAATGAGGAGAAGAACGACGGAGTCAGGAAGTAGAAAAAAGGGGAAGAAAACAATGCCGTACCAAGGGCGCCACTAGTATTTTGAAGAAGAAGAAGTTCGGTAGCAGGCCTAGTTGCAAATGACACTCTTGAGAATGGTGCGCAGCTCTGGAGATATGGGAGATTATAAATAGCCCTGGGTGGAGATAACTAACTATGTATCTGAATATGATCCACAGTTTTGGATGGAGTTTGTGTTGATGAAATTAAATGTTGAGAATATAGTCTTTG
Organism: Calopteryx splendens; assembly: GCA_002093875.1. Classification (NCBI taxonomy): domain Eukaryota; kingdom Metazoa; phylum Arthropoda; class Insecta; order Odonata; family Calopterygidae; genus Calopteryx; species Calopteryx splendens. The sequence continues at coordinate 209,490 of LYUA01001536.1, forward strand.
ATTAAAAGACGAAGAAGAAAAGGCACGATTTCCGGGTATTTAAGTGGGATTAAACGCCACGGAGAAAGGTAGCACTGAAATAGGAGGAAAGGAAAGGGAGTGATTGGGTAAGATAAGTTGGGTGTAGGAGGAACAAGTACCTTAAAAAAATTTAATTTCAATGAATGCACTGACCATCCCCCAGAGGTCTCTCTGTAATTGCATGGGACAATAAACGAATTAGAGAAAAATCCGTTAAATGGTAATTCAATTTTTGGTGCTTCCGTGCCTTCAAAGGGTTTCTTTTGAAAGTTGATCCTCAAACTGGTGCTTAAACAAACAGAACAGATCATTGGAGAATGTGTGTGATGGATTTCTACCCCGTCAGAGTTTATCGATAACTTTTTCAACGTTATTTGCGCGTAATAGAAAACTGAGGGAAAAACGAGTCAGTAGTGTGGAGGCTATTCGAAAAATGGAACTAGGAAAGCGCCACTTAGGGATCTGAAAAAGGTGTTAAGACTGTCAAATAATGCTCTCAAGAATAATAATTATGATGTAACAGTCATTCAATGGCACGCACAAGTAAGGGTAGCCACTAATTCTTGTAAACTTCACATTCTAAGGCTGCCAGCTTGTAAGCGGTGAATCTGAGCCCAAAAAAAACACATCCCTTTAGTAGTAAGTTAGTATAATAAAAGGATTCGTGTCGATTTATTTGATAAGTTCCGCATATTTTACCGAATCAGAATCAGGAATAAGCAGTAGCACTTGCCGATCATGCATTTTATGATACACGGCTCTTGTGTAAATGCATCGCTATTGAATAGGCACAAAAATAAGAATGTGTGACTATGTAATTTAATTCATCTCCCAAATTTTCATCTAAATATTCTAACCGACTCACAAATATGACAAAGGACGCGGAAACAAAAAATTTCCTTTTTCAAAGAAATTATCCTTTTCCCAATGGAAATTCTCTTTCATGGAAATGACCATCTTGTTGATTGAGTGGGAAACCAGATAAGATGTGGAGTTTGTCATAACGGTACACTCTTCCATTGCACCAATCTTAATGTGTGTATTCGTTCAAAGGACTGCTTTGCAGAGTTTAAAAATCGCTCGATAACTTCGTAATGGCAATCCCAGGTGGTTTGATTAAAAAAACATTCGTTTTATTGTAATATTTCACAAAAATGGCTGTGGATTACCTGAATTATTGTTTTCTTTACCTGTACTGAATACAGCAAGGTCTATGCTTTATGTTTATCTACAATTTCTGAAGTTTCATTTAAAACTTGCGCATATTGTGCGATGAAAATTTTTCCAATGATGGTGATCCAATGATGGAAGTGGAAATGTTAAATAAACCTCCATTCTGAAAATAAACGTTAGCTTCACAAAAATTCTATACTTCACTAATTTTCTCCCTTTTCCGGCCTTAATGTGGTTGAATTTTTATACAGCATCAAAATGGCTTAAAAAATTTAAAAAATCCACGTTACATAACATAATACCATTATAAAGGCCACAATTTTATCTCAAATTACGAAATTGTTTTCGATATTGTATAATTGTATATAGTTTTATACTTTCTGGATGCACAGCTATCATGCATGTGAATTTTTTTCGGATAAAAGAACTTTTTGAGAAACCTCAAGAGGCGCAAGGAAGGGAACTGCCACCCCTAGATTAAATGAACGAAATTCAAATGCCAGATGACTTAGCTATACAAGGTGATCTTTGGCCTCACCCTTTTTAAAGTTCTAGTTTTCCAAAATTCTACTTATAATAATGTTTTATACACAACCGTTGTTAATTTTTAAATGCCATTGACATGTGATGTAAATCTAAACGGAAGTGATGTCATGCATTCAAATCCTTTATGTGTGAAGCAATTTGTATCGGCAAACTTTTCCAAAACTTTTTGAAGTTATTGGGAGAGTTGGAGAATGTCAGGTCTTCATGGGGAATGCCCATGGCAAAGTGTCCACCGCCGAAGATAACTCCGCGCTGGACTCTTCCCCTTTTCGAAAAAATGACCATTAACGATCACGAGATGTAAAACACCACACAAAAGTAGACGCATCACCACGGGAAACGCAATCATCGAGTAAATAAAAATAAATACGCACTAAAATTCTTCAGTGTTGATACCATACATAAGGCATGATTCAAAAGATGATTTCACCTCCACCGCCTGAGAATCTCCTTTATAGATTTATGATTCAGCGTTCGAACTATTACTAATTCAGTCACTTTGAGGTACGACAAAAATTTTGAGGCCGCGTTCCCAAGTAGATTAGCTAACAATCAATCAAGGATTGATTTTTGGTGCACGCTATTTCAGAGCTCACGCAACACGGAGTTCGATGTCTTAAAAATGTCCAACCTCCAAGGTGAACACGACAGAAGTACAGATCGGTCGAAAAAAAATGCAGATAAACATATTATTATAATGAAATCACAACAAACCTTCAGATTAATTTCGGATAAAATAATCTTAGGAACTTAAAACGTTTTAGAATTACTCTGTAGGCCGAGTATCATTATATTCCTTAGTTTTTAAAACTGAAGTATTTTTTTCTCTTATAGTTATGATTTCCTTATCTATTGAGAACTTCGAAATGGTACCACATATTAACATGATTAACATGATTAATACAATTATAAAAAATACCCAGAAAAGCCGATACGTCTAAACTCGTATGTTATATTTTTGCCAGTTATCTCTTGCAGTTTGGGGAAAATGTGGTGACTTCGTATTTTTTAAAAACCCATTGCTTGATGCGTATTTAACGACCTCGTTAATTACATGCGCTAACCAAAAAACACAAATTTTTAAATGCAAACGACATATGCTCACAAATATCTTCTTTTCGTACGAAGTGATTATCGTTCTTCCGCTCTGAAGAATGGATTTCTAAGAAAATGAGTATAGAAAAGAATTCTCGGTAATTTTCTGGATACGAGAAATTTCTGGAAAAAAGTTGGCGGTACGGGAAATGGAATTTCTCCCAACGCTAAACGTATACATTTTGCACAATGAGGGACTCAGTACGCGATCAATCCACCTTTTAACCTAACCTTTTTTTATTGTTTCCAATCAATTTAATTTCTGCTTAAGGTTACTTTTTTACTGTTCGGTGGACAGATAGAGAACTAGTTATAACGAAAGGACTCACGAATTTTCATTTTGGCCCAAGAACTTCAATTAAAATAAATAATGGAAAAGTTAAGCCCAAATGAAACTCGTTGCATTATAAATTTGACTCTGGAAATAGAAATCCTTGATAGGCGAAAAACCAGATGCTTCGGATATTTACTTCTGAACAGATTATATCTAATTTCAGTATTAATGTAAATTCTCACTCCGGAAGCTTGTTGCAGAGATTTCACTATGTGAATTTGTGAAACCAACCCTAAGTACGAGATTTATTTTAAAAATACCGATTACTGGAGATGGTAAAATCAAGAATGATCATAAACCAATAAATTTGTCGACTTGCACACGAATTTTTTATTGGATAAATAGATATATAATTCTTAATAATATTTCTCATTTATTCTTATTATTTAATTATTTTTTAAATTTATTAATATTTAATTCTCTTTATATAGTTTCAGGTATTTATTATGCACGTAAACAATACCTGATTGCTGTAACTTAAGTTTCATATTCCTAATTCAACTCTAGTAATACTTTTTCCAATCCCATATCTTTCAACTTGTCCATGCACTCCTAGTCATAAACTGTTGGATGTCGTGTAG
>LYUA01001536.1:241331-251407 GCA_002093875.1 Calopteryx splendens
GGATGAGATGGGTACGTAGGGAGTCGTGGGGTGCGGGGCGGGGAGGGAAGGGGGGGTGCGGGGAAGACTCGTTAAGGAACTCCAAGAGGTGCAATAACGCTCGCAAGTATCAAGTCGGCAATGAAATACGTCGCAGGAGAGGACGCCAAAAGTTCGAGAGCGCGAACCAGACAGGACCAGCATCTGCGGTTTCGTCTATTTATTTTTTTTTCCTTGCGGTGCCCCTCTCGTTGGGAGTGCGAGGCCGTTAACTTCGGTCGGGGATTAATAACGATTGCAATAATTATTCGGAGTGCACCTTGAGGGAAGCGGTAAAATCGTCGCGAATCGTCCAAAACTTTCCCTTATCAGTCGCACGTGAGCCACTCGATAATCTACTTGGGAGCGAATGCTTGAGCGTTAGAGCCTCCCTCCCTCCTCCATCATCCCCAAACTACCAGCCTCTCCTCTGCTTCTCCCAATCTCGCCGTCTTCCTACCTGGCCACCGCAGTTCTCAACTGAAGGAGGGCTCATTTTGTTGAGTGGCCTAGAATGCCAGGCGAAAAATTGTAGACCCTTGAATCATTCGCCGTATGAATGCGACCAGGAATTAAACATACCAGCAGATTATCCAAATTTAAACATGTGTTACAATGTCATGAATGTAAGGTAACGGAGATATCATGCTCATTAATTACAGACTATCTCTCCAAATCAAAAGATACTTTGCAGGCTATTTCTCTTTCACTATCTTCCATTCATCCCCGTCAATCCAAATTCACAACCAGTTATAAGATTTCCGATAGCAATCGTCATTAGCTTTCTATACATCGCATTGGGAGAAGTAATTGGGTTATTTTTATCAGTCAATTAACTGAATATTAAACGATATATCGTGTTATAATATCTCAACAGCGTGATCTTCATAAGTCAATGGTACCAAACAGGAAAAACGATAGTAGCAGAAAATCATCAAAATGAGTTAAAAAGTAGTTTTCTATAATTAAATAAACACTAGAAATCATTTAGTGAATAACAACTAAAATGTATTCAAATTTAAATGTGTTCAAACCATAAGGCCCTATTTGAAGAGCTATTATAAAATGCTCAAAGGTAAAAACATGGTGTAAGCTTCCTTATAGATTACATGAGCAGTTAAATCAGCTACACAAACTAAGGTGTAACCACCCCTAGTGGAGATAAGTTGGAGACAGGAAATTGAAAGGTAGCTCTCCTCCGTAGCCTCCGCAGTTACTCTAATGTAGGAGTCGAATGAGGTCGAATCCAGAATTTACTGCGTTGTAGGAGAAGTTCCACTCCTACTCCGCTACTATTACCACACACTGCCAAGTGACACTAAAAGAAAATATATGTTAATGAGAGCAGATTAAAGGCGGTAAGATGAAATGTAAACTTAGAGTGACATTGCCATTTCCCATGTATTCACACCGAAACGTGATAAATCATGCTCCATTATCGCCATTTCAGTCGTTTTGAATGGGAATAATATTTTTTTAATTATATCGAATTTATATTTTTAATGCGGTTTGACAATTTAAAATTTCGTTCGAAATGTTTGCACATACGAGACGTTTGGGATTAGGCCCTATAATGGTATCATATTAATTTTACCCAATTATCAATGCACAATTGTAAATGAATGGTATGTTTCATTATAATATATTGGAAATATTAAGATAACGCGGACTGTGCACATGCTGTCTTTTATGTAACATTTAATCCCGTTTCAATGAAAATAATCCAGTCTGTAAATATATTTGTAAATTCTCGATTTTCAGGCAAGCCATTAGAGTATAACTTAGATAATTAAATAGGTAATGATCATTTGCGATATTTTTATCATAAAATCATTTGCTCTAATTAGACCGCTGACATTCAATATTAATGAAGAAATACATGAGGTTAAATTCCACTAGTTAGGAAAAACTGAACCATATTTAATTAATATAGATTGTAGGAGTCTAACTTTAAAATGCCGATATCCGAAAAATAAAGACAATCATCAAGCAATAGGCATTCAATTTCTCCCTAAAAATGACAACACCCTCTGGAGGGAGTAGCAACTTTCAGAAGATGGATTTCAGAGATTATATTAATATTCTTACAATACAAAATATCTTATTCTTACAATTTTATTCTTTGAAGGCTATAATATTATATATATATATATACAACCCTCAAATATACATATATTACTAGTCTATCGAAATATATATATATATATATATATATATATATATATATATATATATATNATGCCGATGAACTTGATCTGTGTCATCAGTGCCTACTGGTGAAACTGCTGCCTTTCCCCAGGGGGGCGGGTAGTTGCGGTCCTTCTCGTTCCAGTGTGGATAGCTGTTTTTTTTCTAGGTTGTCTCGTTCCAGAATATCTGAAAATTTTTTTTGCCAGGAATTGAACCGGCGACCTCTGGTTCCATAGGCGACCACGCTACCCCTATACATATATATATAGTTATCTTAGTTAATGTTGTATGTGCTATATGAAGCATGATGTCATAATTCATCACCATGATAATCAACTATAACGGATTTTAATATATACAACTTTCTTCAAACACCAACAAAAACGTATCCTGTCTCCTCTATTTCTGAAATACATTTGTTGTAACATTTTTAATTTCCTTTTTTTAAAAAAAAGGTTTTTTTTAAGGTTATTCATATTTCTTTGTTATTATACTACTTTCCTAATATTTTCTATAATTCACATTCACACTCTTTCTATTCATCTTAGTTTTACCAATCGTTTCCAAAAACAAATTTGGCAGCTTCCAGTAAATATTTGCTTTAATTGTCATTTTGCTCTCAATTAACATGAGTTTTTACCTATTATTTTCATCTTTTTTAGAAAAGAGCTATTTTATCTTTATAAAGAACACTATAATCTCCAGCTCTACTGTCTTTAATCTTGCCCCTACAAGTTGGAACGACTATGTACATCAGGAAGGAAACGGAGTCAAAATTGCGGGATGGCAATTGTAATGTTGATGAATTGTTCATCCTGAACGTTATGCAATTTTATAGTCACGTATATCCTGTAATGTTGCCATACCGCATTTCTTTAATGAGTGTTTCGTAGCCTATGCTTAAGGATAATCATTCACTAAAATTAAGGACAGAAGCCATGCATGTCATATCGTATAAAAAAACTCGTATTGTAAAGTCTATGCTGTTGGGAATATTTTGCCGTTGGTCGATTTTCGTGCTTCTCATTCACTCCCATAGTTCACGATTTCGACGGTCAGGATAATATCCATGACTATCGATACAACCAAACTATATTCTCTTCATCTTGAAATTTCTTAAACCAATGTTCTAATTAAAAAAAAAACATCGCCCATCGCGACGTCTCTTTTGCATGGAAAGCCGAGTAGTTTTGGGTCAACTTTATATTGGCGATATCTGATTTTATAAATAGCTCAATATAGTCGATGCCTGGCCAAATTGCAAAATATCAATTTGATCGTTGGTGCCATTGCCCATTAAAAGGGAATAATAAATCAAAATGCACAAATATTATTATATAAGTATGTTGTGTTGTTGATGTTTAAGCATGTAATTCATATGTTTCGTAATTCAATGACACAAGTTCCACTTCACAGCGTAAATCAAACTGCAGGTTGACTTTGAGAGTTCACATATTCAGGGTTCCCTCCACCACATACTGTGCCTCAAGTAGTTTATGGTAACCATAAAACCACTCCGCTTCAATTTATAGCTGGGGGTGTAGAGAGGTCATTCCGATTTGAACTCGGGATCCTCCGGTCAGTAGCCAAACGATTTATCAAATCCAGCTACTACGCTGCAGCATAAGGTTACGACCGAAATTTTATTTTTTTATTTATCCCAGTTGGTGATCAGCTTGAGATTGAGATCATACAGTTTTTCTGTAGATAGAATTTCATTAGCGGTAATTTTTGACATATTTTTACAAGTTTTACATTCAATTTTAGTTGATTTTTACCTTCCTTCATGATTATCCTTTCCAAATCTTTTGTCAAAAATATTATAAGTCAAAAAAGTCATCTAAACAAATATACAACCATAAAAACTTTCATTTTTTTTAAAATAAAGTCGGTGCATTATTACCATATGTTAATTATCAAAATTAGCCGGGTCTATTAGGCTCTCGAAATAATCAAGGTTCAGAAGCAATCCCAACAGAATTGATGCAATGATTTCTTAAATAAATTCCATCTCATTTGAAATTCAGAAAAACGAAGCAATAAACAGCAAGTCATTCGACAACTGTAATAGCCGGAGAGTATTGGAAGAGATTAGCGCTCCGTGAAGAGAGACTAGCGCTCGAAGCGGGAAAGGGGCAACCATAAATATCCTCCCCCACACACCAGGGAACACTGGGACATTCAACGAGCAGGAAAAAAGAATTTCCCTATTTCCTTAAAACTCGTCATTTTTCCGTGACACCCTTTTCTTCTCTCCCCACCTTTTTTCTTCATAGAGCTGTGGCACCATTGCGCAGCACATACACCTCCGCGTACCGTGGAACTCAACTGGGAGGTTTTGAGTAAATCTTCCATAAGGAGCAGTGGTGAAGAACTTCTAGCACAAGATAAGGAAAACTTGTAATTTGAAATAAGAGGTTGGAAAGTCGTTTACCATTAAGGGAAAACCCGACAGAGAGAGAAAGCAGTGGAAAGGAAGGGCCTGAGGTGATTACTGGATCCACCCCCCTAGGCTTTGAGGGAAACGAAAGGGAATTTTGGAGGACCCCTCTGGTGTGCACAAGGGTCGAAACTAGGTAAAGAAGGGCGCGCCCGTTGGTTTCGGGGGGGAGGGGGCGGAGAGAGGATGAGGAGAACGGCTGAGGCGGCCCGGGAAGTAGGGCGTGAAACGGTTCGGAACAAGGAACACAAGATGATGATCACGAGGCGTGACTGTGGGGATCGGTTTACGAATAAGCGCCGGGGAATGGGGGCAGCTCTTGTGGAGCGGCGGCGGCGACGGCGAAGGACGCGGCCAAGAGCGCGTGAATGAAATCTAGGAGGGGGGGGTCGGAGGGGGAGAGGATGGAAGGTGTGGGCGGGAGGCGGGTGGAGGAAACGAGGAGAGCGGTGATGCCCTCGCGGGAAATGGAGTGAAAGTGAAGAGATGGGGTGGGGAGGGGTTACTCGAGGGGGACGCGAGGGAGGAAGTGGTTGACAGAAGAAGACGCACATGAGGTGCTCTTCTGTGGGAAAATCGGTGAGAAAGTGGGGATAATACGTCAATTTCAAACGCAGAAGTCTATCGGAAGCAACGATAGGGCACGCTTATTTTTTCGCATTGGAGTTGTTTTAGAATATCGTCCCTGAAATCATAATCAAAAGCCTCTCTGCTAAAAATAATAATAATATCAAGTGATATTAATTATTTTCACTGAATAAATTGTGGAAGTATGATAAGAACCGTGATATGTCATTGCGATAGTTTCACAATAAATTTCAGACTGTAATAAAAGGATAAAATAAATATAATAGATATATGAAGAAAGAAAGTGCCAAAATAGTGGTCTCATAGGAAAAGACAATTTGGAAATGGTATGATGAAAAGTGGTAAGACTAGAAATACAAATTAAAATATTCTGATAGAAAATGAATACATATTAAGAAGATAGAAGGAATATATCGAGGAATCTTATCAAGAAACTTAACCTCTAGAAGATAGTGAGGTTAAAGTCGATAGGCAAGGTGAGCAAAGCAGCTGGGTTCCAGATTAAACGAGAAGTGAATTTGACAGCACAGCCTGGTTAAAGGAAAATAAACAGAGAACTAATTAAGGCGCTGGGAGGAAACGCTGAAGACATCCTATTTGGAATTTTTACAGAAAGTACTTCGTAAGTGTAAGATTCTCAGATGACATCGAGATTAGTGCTATGGTTGTGATACCAAAGAGAAAGGGAATATATAGAGCGAACATTTAATATGGCATTCCGTGCGTCCAAAACACTAACATGAATTATAAGATAAATGATAAAAGAAAGAACTGGCAGACAAGCTGTCTGAAAACTGATTAGGAGTCTGAAGGCGTAGAGGAGCGAAGTGTGTAACATAACAACCAAGGATAACAGTAACAAATTGTGCATTTTAACAAGTCTTTGTATGTGACATTCGTGAACTATGAGAAGACCTTGAATGACGATAAGTCGAACAGGATGTTACTACTGCTGATTAATCTTCACTTGATAAAAGAGAAAAGAATAATCTATAAATTCTTCAATAATCAAATTGTCACACTGCGAGTGAAAGAAGAAAAAAATGAGCTAAAAATAGAGTAGGGTAGAAAGGAAATAGACGAGGCGGTAGACTAGGATGAAATATCTCAGAGCTAACTGCATGGAATAAGCAATAAAAGATGCACAAGTAATGAGTATTTGAGTAATGAGAGAAAGAAGTTCGTATGAGTCTCAAATAAGAATCTTCAACCTTTAGTTCGTTCCGGATCCTGGGAACTAATTTCAAAAGGCAAATGCATTCCCAGCTAGTTGTCGTCGCCGTCGCAGCTGCCACCTAACCCATTCAGACTAGTCGTAAATTTTGAATGTATATTTCAATATTCATTTAGAACGCTTTCAAGTAATGGATTTAGATGGGGGCGAAGTGAAGAATCCATAAGGGAAAGACTACAACCTTCCAAGAGTGATAACCTGACTCCAAAGGGTATCGTGTTGTCGTCGTGACACTGGTGCCAAAATACTCTCTACCTTTGGTAGCGTAAAGCACTTTCACTATTTATTTCAAGAACTTTACCATCTAGAAGTAGAACATACAAATCATCCAAGTAAAAATAAAAAAAACAGACCAATCTCAGTCAATTTCTCTCAGCCATTCCATCCAGGACAGTATAGAATTTCGTGTAACAGAGCTGCACGTCAGATGTAAATTCGACTTTTATCCAAACTAAGAATTCTAGGTATGAACTTCCCCTATTGAACGCTTTTACTTGATTCCTAGTTTTGATAAGTAATAATACTAACTCGACAGTTTACTGATGCTTTTTTTAGTAAGTGAGCGGCATTTGATGCCTCCAGCGATTCAACTGAATGGAGTGATTATCAATATTCTAAAACATTTTCCTGGATTACTATGCTGAAAAATAATGTGCATGCTCAGCATAAAATAAAGCATCCATTGCAACCAGTTGATGCTAAGTACCTTTTTATTGCAGTATATCGTCGTGCATCTTAGATTTATTTAGTATGTGGTGGAAAATTCGTGAAAGGGCGACACTTATAGCCAATAGACAACCGTCTGATGCGCTTTATTTTTATTTTTCGTGGAAGTCATAAAGTCAAGCTTACCAGCTACAAGCGAAAAAACGAAAAACCAAGAAGTACCCGTTCATTTTGTTTAAACAAAATTTTTAAAGCTTTAACAAATTAAAGAGAGTGATTTGTAGTGTTTTTCTTTGTAAAAACCCAGAGGCGAGTTTTTGAATGTTCATCCTCAGTATTTTTCTATTGTTTAAATTAAATAAATTAATGCGATCAATATACTTTCTTATTCTTTTACCGATAACAATTTCTTTAAGTTTAGCGATTACTTGCTCTAGTAAATTTTACAACGATCGCGAACGCACACGGTGCCTACAAAGTCCGTTTTTTTGCTGAAAACCAATGAAAATGATTCGGTTTTGCGTGACACAGCAAGCTTGAAGAAAAAAACTCTAGGTGTCGTCGCTGGGTCGTTGGTTCAATTGGAATGGAAGTGCAAGAATTAGGAGTGGCATATACATTATCTTTTGCCGGTCACAAGCCCGCTGGATACAAGATCGAGAGTTGAAGCTAAAAAACGACACCGTCAAAATGGATCTCACAAACTGAGGCGCATTCTGATGATTAAATTGAGCGTATTTGCACGAGTTAGCCCCATTGGGAAAGATCAAAGGCGATCAAAGTAAACGGCGCGCTGGAACATGACTGAAGCGTCTTTTCCGATTGATCCTACACAATCCCGGCGGATTTAAAGACGAAGAGTCAGGAGGAGGACGGAGGCGGATTATGGCAGGGGAGGGGATCCGCGGAAGGATACTGGAAAACCACTTGATTGACCCAGACGAAGCCCCGGAAAGGCAGAGTAACATGAACCATACCTTTCCATTCCGTGGAGGAAATTTAGACAGGGGTGTGTGGAGGAGAGGGGGGTAAAAAGGGGGAGCGGTTAGGGGACGGAGACAGAGAAATTCAGGACTATCAGCCTTAAACTAAAGGAAGTGAAGAGATTGAGAGAGCAGGCATGCTAACATATTAATCACATGGTAGGTCTTCCCTTCTTCGGATTACCAAAACTGGAGGGTAGGGCATCACAAAATTAGGTATCATCAACTTTTTCTTTAATGATCTAATTTCCCATTAACTTTCAGATATGATATTCCCCAGTTTTGTTTTATACTTTTCCGTATGCTTCTCTTTGTGTCTAAGTTGCTTCCAGGAAAAAGCTCGAAATTTTATTGAGAGAGGAGGGTCAAATGGCAGTGGCATAAAATGAGGATCCCTTTAAAGTTCAATCTGTCTCAATACTGAGAGGCCGTTGATTAGAAAACTTTTCTTTCCAAGTAATAAAGTTGTATTGGACAGGACCATCAAAAAACAAGGAAAATAGGAGAGAATTTTCCAATTTTCTTAATTCGATAAAAAAATCCCGTTTTTCTCCAGAGAATTCAATTCGCTAAGTTCAGGTTTTTCTACTCCTATACTGTAAGACCTTAAAACTACATCACTTAAATGGGGTCCATATTTAAATGAATAGCTTCATGCCCTGGATATTGTACAATGTAACTGAATGCTACACATTCTGCAACGGGGAGAATTATTCCGTGTTCGTCACGGACGCCATTTTGAGACTTTGACATGAGTAATTAACGTGTTCCTCTTAGCGGCGACCGATTCAATTTTTAAATACTATATCGAACTCTGCGAGGAATATTTTTTTGTTGCGGAGAAGATTTTAAAAACGAAAAGATTCAACGATGCATACCAATCATGAGGTCTGAAGTATGAAGTATGGAGGAATTTCACGAGTGTTAAACGATAGCACGTTAAGACAACTTTATCGCAGAAAAAAAATCACGTTCTTCATCGAAGGAGATGCAGTTTACTAACGCTCGGCCGTATATATTATCCTTGAAAACACTCCACAACTTAGATCGGCATCCGAGAAGGACTAGGGCTGACCGAGGAACCTCCAACTTCGAGCTGACTAGCTGACTCAACGGCTTCACCTCATCCCTTTTCCCTCCACCCAGGCTCTCAAGTTTCGTGGCCCTTAAAGTCTTGGGCTGTTTGTGGCAAGCCTCCAGCACCTCCTAATAAGTGCTCTCGGTTGAGGAAGGTTGGATGCTTAAGAAGGCTGTAACCAAACCGAAGTCAGAACTACACATACGGACTCGGCCTATGGGTTTTGCGGTTTACCGAACCTCGGAGCGGAAAATTCAACAAACAAATCCACATCCCGTGGCACGAACCACATTGTTTCGTGAGCTTCACGTCGCGCCGCTTTCAAGCTATCGTGGTGCAGCACCATTCGATTTCAATATGGGACTAAAAAATTCCAACTCGATGCTAAGTAGAGTAGGAGGGGAAGGAGGAGTCAAGGGAGGGCGATGTCGCTAAAATATATGTATACGTATATTAGAGCCGGCGTCATAACTTTCCTCAACCGAGTGTAAGTTCTAGGAGATAAAAAATGTCGCCGAGAACTCCAGCAATATATGAAGTAAACGAGATACCCAAGTGCCTATTTTTTTCCTTCCTTTTTACCCCGTGCAAGTTGAGGGACGACTTTAGAAGAGGCATCCACCCCCCGCGGCCATGCGGAGGTTAAGAAGCCATCCAACTCCGGTGCGTAGTCTCCGTAGGCGAATGACGTCTCCATCGACTTTCAGCGAGTCCTCTCATCCCCTCTCCCCCACATGCGATGCATTTACATAAATACCTCCTTAGACTTTTGTGTCGTCTTGTATTCCCCGGCGCGACACGAGACCTCTCGTGTGCCGAGCGGGCGCGGGGGAAGGAAGGGAAGGGCTCACGTCTCAAGACGCGGCGTGGGGGAGGGGG